>JAHKKF010516674.1:58890-73010 GCA_019740295.1 Labeo calbasu | reverse complement strand
GAATTTTTAATCAAAGTATATTAGAGACTTTTCATTAAGACCCTAAAGAATCATATCAACTTGTGGAAAATGGGCATCCGATGACCCCTTTAAAAAATATACAATTTAAATACTTTTTAATCTCAAACGCTCTTCTTGACTTTCTCTCCCTGAACTCTGTGTATTCTGGCTCAAGACAGTTAGGGTACGTCGAAAAACTGCCTTAACTTCAAAAATCATTTCAAAATCATCCTACATCACTGCAGAAGTACCGACCCAGTCTTTGCAAAGTGAACATGCAAAGATCAAAATCAGTTTATTATATGAAGAAAAATGCTAAAATGTTTTCCTCATAAAACATAATTTCTTTACGACTGAAGAAAGAAAGACATGAACATCTTGGATGACAAGGGGGTGAGTACATTATATGTAAATCTTTGTTTTGGAAGTGGACTTCTTTAAAAGAAAAATGTAAAAAATGATATATTTTTTACTAGCTGCAATGCGCATCTATGACTTTACATATTACGTCATGTTAGAACGGTCATGCACAGTTAGTTCTTTGTCTATGTACTTTGGTTCAAAAAGGTAGGGTAGGGCGAATAACTTCAAAATCGTCCGTCATTGTTGTTTTAACTTTTTTTGTAAAGGACTTTCTTTGCATGTTCGCTTTGTAAACACTGGGTCGGTACTTCCGCCTTCGTTACGCATGACATTTCCAGCATGACTATGCTGTGTGAAGTCGTGGATGCCAAACTAGTGCGAAATGAGCATTTGTGCTTAAAGTATATACATTTTTAATTTTAAAAAAGAAAAAAATTAGCTGATTGTTTCACTAGATAAGACCCTTATTCCTTGGCTGGAATATTGTAGAGCCCTTTGAAGCTGCATTGAAACTGCAATTTGACCTTCAACCCGCTGATCCTCATTGAAGTCCACTACATGGAGAAAAATCCTGGAATGTTGTCCTCAAAAACCTTCATTTATTTTCAATTGAGGAAAGAAAGACATGAACATCTTGGATGACATGGGGTGAGTAAATTATCAGGAAATTTTGATTCTGGAGTGAACTAATCCTTTAAGTTGATCATCTGTTCTTTTTATTCTTTTGAAGCATGTAGAAGGCCATAAGGTCATCTGTTTAGGTTAGCGATGGAAAAACTGAGGAAGGTAATGTCACTTTCTAGAAATAATGGAGGCACAAAATAGATTAGGGTGAAAGGACAAGAGCACACATGTTAGCGCTTTGAGATACATCTGTGTGCTCAGGAGAAATATATCATGGCCCTCATAGCTTCGAGTGGAAGAGAACGTTCTCTCCAGTGAGACTTTGAGGACAGACACTGACATGACCATCAGAGGGTAAAGTTGACCTCAGAGCGAATGTGTCACACATCTCAGGCAAAGTTTAGGCTATTCATACAAAGTTCCTTCATACAACCCTTTCATAATATACAGCCTTGCCAACAAAACAACATTTTATTTATTTATTTAAAATAATTTTAGAATGAACACATTTATTAATAGACAAATTATTAATTTAAAGAATATTTTCAAAGCAGATTTATCACTGGTCATTATGTAAGTGTGGGGTTCAGACCTCTCTCCTCACCTTTTGCTGTTTTTGTAATCTTTCGTTCCTTCCTCTTCATAGTGTGCTCTGGTTTTCCCAAGTATCCATGTTTCGATGTCTATATCCTGTTACAGAGCGCACAGGAGGTGCTCGAGCGCACACATTAGCACACACTGTGTTCTTTGTGTAGTTAGGTCTGCTTGTCTCGCGAAGGCATTTCCTCATGTAGGTGAAAGAACAAGATCTGACTTCTGAAAGTGATGTTTCCTTGGTGGGGTAATTACGGTGAACACAGGCAACACTTATAAGGCAACCTATGGATGTTCCAGTGTGTGAAACCACAGACTCGCATATAGATTTCAGTCTTTGATGCTTATGAATACACACATACACTTGCTATGTCCAAGCAGGTTTTTGGCCTAAGCATCATCGATCGTTTTCTTTTTCTGTTGGTAGCCTCAACCACTGAAGAATCGTATTAGTCCGAAAGCCCATATTAAATAATATTAAATATAAAATTGGCTCTGATTAGCTACCATTTTTAGTTGCTTTGGTTTCAGCTCGAATGGAAAAATCACTTAATGTTGGACGCCTGCTTTGGAGTATGTTTTCCCGTTGGATATAAAATGACCGTTTCTAGCCTTCAGCAGACATGAAAGATGGTATCCAGTGTTTTATCCCAGGCCTCAACTTCCCTCTTCTGCTCATTCCCTCTTTACCTCCACCCACTCCCATTTACCTTCCTGTCATTCTTATTTATTTCCATTCAAGTCAGGCCTGTCCTGTTTTCACCACATATCCTGGCATTCCTCAGCCATTATTACCTTAATGAGACCCAATTTTCCTTTTTCAACATAATACCCGTTAATGATGGAACGGTAATGCAGCAGGGTTAAAGAAACACTGAGTGTTTACTGAGCAGGTCGTTGAAGGGTCAGTATAACAGTCAGTATATATAGAGGGAGTGAAGCATCACAGACTCAGTGTTTGTTTTGAGTCCCACTGTGTGTTTGTATGTGTGCATTTATAATTGAAAGTTTAATAACTTTGTTAAACGCATATCTTCTGCCTACTGGTGTACACACATGTGGCGTAAATCAGCAGTGATAATTGTGGCTAATTGTGCTTTAATGACCCCGCTGTTGTTCTTTTTGCGTCTTTTCCTCTCCGGTTTGCTCCGTGCCAAATGTAGCAAACACAGCCATGTGGTTCTCTGTAATTTATGTTCATTTGAGCGGCGAGTTGAAGAGAGTGTGTATCGCTGTTTATGTTTTCACGCCAGTTTAAGTGACTTTGTGTCAAACACTCTCTCTGTCTCGGCCCAAGTCTTTGTATTTGTTTTTTCAGGTCTGCCTTGATGGCTAGAGCTTAGGTTCTGCTGAAATGATCTGAACTTCAGACTTCTATTGTAATGACGTTTGAAAAAGTTATTTTATGATGTCAGAGTTTGTTCAAAAAAGCTTAATATGTTGGTATGCACCAAGGAGATCTATAATACTTAGAAATCTATCTGTTAGCGTTCCCATTCATCTAAATAGCCATTGCTTGGCTCACACAGGTGGTCCCCATATAAGGTAAAGACCTGCAATTTATAAACTCGCACACAAACATACACCATAAGGTTCATAAGCATACACTAAATGTGACAGGAAATGTTGTAAAACGTTTGTATTTCAAATAAATGCTATTCTGATCATCAAAGAATCCTGTACAAATTTATCACGGTTTCCACAAAAATATTAAGCAGCACAGCTGTTTTCAACATTGATAATAAGAAATGTTATCTAGCACCAAATCAGCCTATTAGAATAATTTCTGAAGGATCATGTGACACTTAAAGCTGCAGTAACAGCTGCTGAAAATTCAAAATTTAATTTTTTAAAAAAATATATATTTAAATGTAAAATAGTTATTTTTAATTGCAATAATGTTTCACAAAATGTCAGTTTTTGAATTGTATTGTATATATTGTATTGTATTGAATATACACCAAATTTTTGAATTGGTTTGAAAAATTTGAAATCAGTAAGATTTTTAATGTTTTTTAAAGAAGTTTCTTATTCTCATCCAGGCTGAATATATTGATCAAAAATACAGAAAAAAATTTAATATTGTGAAATATTATTATGACTTTTTAAATTTTAATATATATTAAAATCTGATTTATTACTGTGATTAAAGCTGATTTTTTTAGCATCATTACTCTGGTCTTCAGTGTCACATGATCCTTTAGAATTTTTTCTAATATGCTGATTTATTATCAGTTCTGGAAACAGTAACCTGTGATACTTTTTTCAGGATTCTTTGTTGAATAAAAAGTTTAAAAGAGTGCATTTATTTAATATAGAAATCTTTTGTAACAATATACACTACCATTCAATAGTTTGGGGTCAGTATATTATTCCTTTTTTATTCAGCAAGGATGTGTTAAATTGATAAAAAGTGATAGCAAAGACATACATTGTTAGAAAAGATTTATATTTTTAAGAAATGCTGTTCTTTTTAACTTATTATTTATCAAAGAATCCTGAAAAATGTATCACAGCTTCCAAAAAAATATTTGGCAGCACAACTGTTTCCAACATAAACCAGTCTAATAATAAATCAGCATATTAGAATGATTTCTGAAGGATCATGTGACACTGAAGACTGAAGTAATGGCTGATGAAAATTCAGCTTTGCATCACAGGAATAAGTTATATTTTAAAGTATATTAAATTGGAAACCATTGTTTTTTTATTGTAATAACATTTCGCAATATTTTTGATCAAATAAATGCAGCCTTGATGAGCCCAAACTTTTGTGTATACATAACTAATTCAAATTCTGTACAGTTAAATATTGCAAAAGAAAGAAATGGTGTATTTTGGCAGCTGAATAGGGGCTAATTGGACCATGCTAACCAGGCACACCCCTTGACCCATTGGCACCCACAACATCTGTTTAACATCTATCGACCTTGTAGAAAAGGTAATCCACCATCTTAATGTCTCTGTTGTGAGAGCAAGAGTACACATGAACAGTTATTGTCATCACACCGTCACCGCATCTGTCAAGCTGTCAACGGATTAACCATCTCTGAAGAATGACTTTTGTCCCGGCGCTCTGAGCTCTACATAGGTTAAGCCATCCACTTTTGGCTGGCCTTATAATAACAATCATAAGCATTTATGTGCTAAGAGTCTCAGCATATGGAGCTGATCACCTTCACAACTGGCAGTCGTGGGTCACGTTACTGATGAGTAATTTAGAGAGCAACGGCCTCTTATTCTAACTTGCTTAATTTTTCTTCCATCTCAGTTTCTGCTTTCTCTCCCTCTCGACCTTCAGAGGAAAATTTTTCATTAAAGTCTATTTATAGAGCGTGTTTTAATGGACAGACCTCAGCAACAAGAGGAAATAAGAAAACCTTGAAAATGCTCAATCAAAGAACCTGCTCATTTCCTCCTCCTGCCTATTACAAGTGACCTTACTGCAGGAATGAAGTTGCACTCGCGAGGATCGTGTGAGTGTGATTGCGAGGATGACTAACAGAGGTGGAGTTCCTGATGGGTAAATTGTGCCTGCGTGATGAGTTGGGTTAGTCAGCCTAGTGTAACATGGCTTTTTCAGCAGTATGTGTTATTCGGAGGAAGTCAATTATGTCTGAGGTGGAGATGTCGGTCTCAGGCCAAACCTGCACCTGAATAATATCAGCTCATGCTCTCACACCAAGAAAGAGAATAAATGGACTTCGGTCATTTGCGTGAGTAAATGGCAATAAACATTTCAGATAAAGATGAAATAGAAATTGTTCAAAAGTTTTTTTTTGGCTTTTTGTATAGCTTTAAGGTTATCTATAAGCGAGTGTGCTCCAAATCAATGACAAATTTTACATTTACAAGATATTAGCATTTAAAACTTGCAGTATCTAACTTCTGGCAATATGGATCAATGATTTTGATGACATCATCCTGCACTTCAGCTTTTTTATCAAACTTTCTGTCCAATCAAATGCTCTCTAGAATCCGAAACGTCACTCCTCCCTACACTATAAATACACGCTGAAGCTGTGGCTGAAATCAGTCACTTGTTCACAGAGTTAGTATTTTCTATATGGTGAATGGCACGTAGTGCACTATGGTGATAGGAAATGATTCAGGCAGTGTAAATTTGCTTTCCAGTGGAGCAAAAGAAGTTTGGTTTCACGTTGCGTCACGCGAAGTGATGCAACACGCACGATAGCACGAAGCTGATCATATGTAAGAGTCGGCACAGACCACAAAACTTATCGGACCCATTTAAATTCTACACAGAATTGTTTTATAGCGATATGGATGAAATTGTGTCAAATGCAGCTTTACTGAGCTCAACGGCTCTGGCCCAAGCTGTGATATAAACAAAAACGCTATTGGCCATTTACAAAAGGGGCGGGGCTGCTTGATACGTCCTGCCCTGCCTTCCTGTTTTAGTTGAAATTACATCAACACATCGAATAACGCTGCATGTTTCAAAGCACTTCAGTGGACCTTTATTGCATATCACTTGTTTTCGCAGAGTTTTATTTATTTTAGAGCTAACGATTATTTTTGTAATCGAGTAATCGGTCAGTTATTCTGTTGATTAATCGAGTAATCGGATAATTGTAATTCATTGTTTTGT
The DNA here is from genome assembly GCA_019740295.1 of Labeo calbasu. Classification (NCBI taxonomy): domain Eukaryota; kingdom Metazoa; phylum Chordata; class Actinopteri; order Cypriniformes; family Cyprinidae; genus Labeo; species Labeo calbasu. The sequence goes on along the minus strand of JAHKKF010516674.1, from coordinate 66,817 downwards.
GGTAATAAAATAGACCTGAGCGAACCATAGCCTTTAAAATGACTTAAAATACCCTGGACCACAAAACCAGTCATTAAGGTCAGTAAGGGTTTTTTTTTTAAATTGAGATTTATACATCAAGCTGAATAAATAAGCTTTCCATTGATGTCTGGTTTGTTAGGATAGGACAATATTTGACAGAGATATATTAGTAGTAAAAGTATTTGAAAATATGGAATCTGAGGGTGCAAAAAAATCTAAATATTAAGAAAACCGCCTTTAAAAGAACTGAAGTTCTTAGCAATGCATATTACTCAACAGAAATTAAGTTTTGATATATTTACGGTAGGAAATTTACAAAATATCTTAATGGAACATGATCTTTACTTAATATCCTAATTATTTTTGACACAAAAGAAAAATCCATAATTTTCTTTACGACAGAAATGCTACAGCCGCTGTAATTTCGGAATATGTGGACATCAAAATGTGTCAACTCAAAGTGAGGGATTGAGGTTTTATTTTAAAAAATCACGACGAATGGTTAGCATATAGAGAAATATGTATTCTCCTGTTTTCATAGGTTTATAAATGATTTACTTTTCAAATTTGATGAAATGGCGTTCCTAGATGAACGTTATAATAAACCCAAACTTATTTACTGTGAATGGAGCCGTTCTGAGACGCACGTACATAACAAACACACATAAAGCAAATAAGCAAACGTAAATGAAGCATATAGTTTAAACCTATAGCTCATTTATTTAATTGAATTCTGATGGTGTTTTAGTGCCACGTTAAAAAATAGCTAAAAACCTAAGATTATGAGATTATAATTGTAATATTTCAGGAACCAAGTCAAAATACCGAGAATAAAAACAAAATATTAAGAGAATAAAGTCAAAATTACAAGAATGAAGTTAAAATATTTTGAGAATAAAGTCAAAATTACGAGAATTAATTCGTAGCAATTACGAGATTAAAGTTATAATATTTTGAGAGTATGTTGTAGCCTGTTGCACATGCCAATGGCCCATATTGGGAGCACCGGGAGATATTCCAGTGTCTCTGCTTTCAAATAATAATCTAATATATAATCGAAATATCTCATTTCAATAATGCGTTGCATGAATTCTCATCAGTTTAATGTGCCATTTCCAGTATTTTGCCAGTTACTCGACATGGGCAAATTGCAGTCAAGTTTTTTTTATCAAATTGTATTTTAATTGAATCAAGGGATCTTGACATCCCTATTTTTTTTTTTTTTTGCCTTGCTTTGTTGTCTCAAACTTCCTTCCTTCCATCTGCTGCCCTTTCTAAGCCAAACCTCAAATTGTGAGTTTGTTAGAGGTTTGTCGAAGCTGTTTATCTGGCTTCTGATCTGTGTTTTAGAATAACGGGATGATGTTAGTCATTATGGGTTGGATTTATTAGAATAATATGAGAAATATCCTTTCTAATTGGTTTTGACAGAAGTCTTTGTCTTGGTTTTTGTTTTGTCTTTATCTTTTATGAAAGCATTATGTATATCTAAAAGTCTTTGCCTTGCACAATGACCCAGAGAGTGTTGAGTGTGTAATGATGTATTGATATGAATAATAACCTTGTTGAGTGAATAATGATCTCTTCTAACGCACTGGAAAAAACTCCTTTCACACTCAATTAAACAGGCAACCTTCAGTTCACTGATAGTTTATTGAAATTATTCATGTTTTGGTTAAAAAAAAAAATGCTTTTGGACCGGTTCTACAGTTCACTTTATCACATTTTACAAAATGAGTATATCTGTGGTTTAATTCTCCTTCTTGACTCCCTTTCTCTCTCTCAATCTCCCTCATGTGTGTCATAAACACCACTGTTTTATCTCACATTGAGATGTAATGGCTAAGCTGATCACTGGTTTCTGTCACCTCCCAAAGCTCCCGGCCAATCGCCGCCTTGTCCTCCCAGGTCACCAAATTGTTCCAATTATTTGATCAACAGGAAATTCAGAGACTTCTGAAGGGAGCGTCGACAAACAGCTGCTCTTGCCATCTTAAAGGCTGTGTTTAACACATCAGAGAAGGACCTTGAGCTTATGTATGAGTCATGATGATGACATGCAAAATCAATACAGGTGACCAAGTCAGCAAAACAGCTTTGACAGCAGATTATTGGTCTTACTGAGGTAAGGCAGATAGAAGAGGAGCGTCAGCGTGTGTGTCTTTCTAGGATTTTAAAAGTCCTATTGATGTGCCAGTGGAACAAGTTCACCAAGGTTGTCTTTTAGACACCTGAAATGATGTGAGGTAAAAAGGCAATAGGTTTTAAACACACATGCACACTAGACGAACCACTACGCACCTTTGCCCGCTGTCACGGATGCTTCAGAAATAATAACAGCTTTAGAGACACTGATTCAGAAAACAGAGGGGAGAAAAAAGCAGACTACAACTCAAACTGTCTGACATGGTTGTCTGTGTGCGAATAGCTCTGTTCCCTGCTAAGAGTCGTGGTGTCTTAGTCTCGCTGTCTAGTGTCGCCATGTTTGTGTGTGTGGTGACAGCCCATGCTGTGAGCGTCTGGCCACATGTGTCTCTTACAGTAGCGCATGAGTATATATGGCAGCAGGATGACACACAGAGCTGGCATATTGTTGGCAGAACAGTGCCATGGATAGCTTGTGCTTTTACATTCCTGCTTGTGTTTTTGGCAGTCATAGCAGTCCATTTAAGCCATTTAAGTGGTTGTGTGTATCTAGCCATACTCCACAGCCATTCTCTCACACAAATGCACAGAGGGTACATTTTTATGCCAGTAGTTGGTAGCAGTTGGCTGTTATGAAGTAAGTCTCTGAATCATTTGTTCAACTGATTTGTTCAAAAACACTGTTTTATTCACTGACTTTTTTCACAGAGTCATTTAAATAATTTTTCATGTGCTGTTTTTAAAAACTGATTCATTCAGGAATTAAATAAGTGATGCTCTTCATCTGTGAATTATTCCTGAACACTGATTCAGGAATGAAACAAGTGACTTGCTGTGTCCCAATTTGCCTGCTTATACTGCGTCCTAAAAGTATGTAGTCTTTTTGTGAAGAATAAGCCATTTTGAGTGTGTAGTAGAAGAGATCCAAATTACATCATAAAATTGTACTCTCTTGCATAGTTCATTCCATAAGTGTAAACTGGTCTTTCAGTCATCCTGTCACTGTTAACTTCCTTATACTCACTTCATATTATATTTGATTGCATTTATAATAAACAAAGAATTCCTACCATATTGGAGAGAAAACAAGTAGCACATTGATCTGCCAGTATCGGTTATTTCATGCGAAGAACTCAGCTTGTGTTTTTTGCTAAATTATGGATGTAATTGTTAGTGGCCAGACATTTTTTTTTTTTTTTTTTCCTCCTATTGTGCTGTTTATGTCTTTTATAAAAGTTAAAAAACGTTTTGCTCAAGGGACTCACCTCAGTCGTGGTATTGAGAGTGGAGAAAGTGCTGGTTATTCACTCCCCCCACCTTCAACTCCTGCCGGACCTGGGACTCGAACCCGCAACCTTTCGGTTACAAGCCCGACTCCCTAACCATAGGGCCAAAATTATGGCTGCCCCCTAAGGGTCGACGAGAATAGGCTTTGTCGACCAAAATGTTATTAGTCGCTTAGTCGGATGAAAAAGAAATTCACAGGAAGTGGCGAAGTTACGCAGTCTGTGACAGACAGATTGTTAACAGCTGGTCTATGTGGTAATACCGTGCATTGAGCAAAACCAAGTGCTTACCTATCATTCATTAACCTCCAATATGGCTTATCATCTAATATATGTAAGTAGTAGTTAACTAAAAAATGTGTGTTATTGAAGTGTCTGTGCAGAGTATGGAAGCTGAGTAGTAACGTGCTGACTGCATGACATATGGAGGTGCCGGTGCAGTCACTTGGTCTTAAAATACTCATATTTGCTCATACAGATAAGAGAAATACATCTGTAAAGACCTTGTCTATTTGTGTGCACTCACAATAACAACAAAACATTGTGCTTTTGTAAAATAATGAAAGAGAACAGGATGTGCTTTCTGTTGTCTTTGTCTCTGAACTTGAGCACGTGAAGAAAAAAAAATTAACCGAAACTCTGTGTATTCTTGTCTTACAGACATGAAAAATATATCTATAGAGAACAAAAAGTCTACTTTTAAATGAACCAATTCAAGTGGAAAACAAATATTCCCAGATCCGTATGAAACTTCAGTGTCGCCGACTTAATCTCTTAAGCCGAAAAAAAAAAGGACTGGTTTATCAATAAATTTAGTTAATGCAGCCTCCTTATTGTATAGGCTTTATGTGTACACTTGAGTGCTTTTTAAAAGCAATTAAAGGCTCATTATTATGATTTAAATGGTTTATTAATAAACGTGATTAGTCGACTAATGCTTAAAATGAACTACTGTTGACCAGAAAAATCTTCGAGGTGCTGAGGTAGTTGAGGTGCAGCCCTAAAGTAAATGTTCATCTTTATTATTAATAACTCAAACCTCTTTGGGACATACTTATTCTAATCTCACATACTATTTAGGGATGGATATTACGCATATTGGGATGCAGTGACTATTCATCAGCGAGTCATTTACTCATTCAGTTGATTTGCTCAAAAACACTGATTCATTCAAGAATGAAAAAAGTAGTTTCATTAGTGAGTCATTGAATTATTCAAGTGATTCGTTTAAAAGCACTGGTTCCTGTGCTTTGAGTCATTGAATCATTTATTTAACCAATTTGTTAAAAATTGCTCATTCGTTCAGGAACAAAACAAGTGACTGTCTTTGATTCTAAAATGTATTAATGTCTAAGAAAATTTTAAGTTTAATTAAAGGGGACATTGGATGCAAAATTCACAATTACATGGTGTTTGCACCATGAAACAACCACCCTCAATGATAAAACTCCTGTTTTTTTTTTTTAAACCCCCCAAAAAATAAACGGTCTCAGTTATCAAGCCGTTTTGATTTTCTGAGCAGTGTGACATCATATTGCTCAGGCCCCGCCCACAACTGCTAACGGACTGTCCCGTATTAGCATATTTGCGCCTTTAGCCTGTTGCATGCTACCCGCCATTTTCTCTACGCTCAAGCAGCTGTAGCAACAACGTCATGTAAGCAATGCAGGTGTTAGTAGTTGGATGTAAAAGTGAACATGAGAGTCTACATTTTCTTCCAACATCAGAACCGCTGAGGACGCAGTTAAACTGATGATAACGAGCCACCAAATAGAGAGGGGTGAAGTGAGCAGTAGGTCATTATAATATAGAGAGACATGCACTAAACAGGTCGTTGTGAACAGAGCTGTTTTTGACAAGGTGAAAAGGTGTTGTTTTACATGACCATTGAGGAATTTTAACCAATTATGTTCCAGATAGTTTATGAAGACCCTAAAGAATCACACCAACTGGGTATCCCTTGTTCTCTTTAACATGTTATGTGCATATAAACCTGGTCACTGTTAATTGCATGTTTTCTTTGAGTAAATGTGTTTGACTTTGTGTGTGTGTGTGTTACAGGGTGCCACCATTAAGAAGGATGAACAGACTGGTGCAATCCTAGTTGCGCGCATCATGAGGGGCGGGGCGGCAGACAGAAGTGGTGAGCGCTGATGCACCTCTTCTGTCTGTACACGAATACACTCTAACAGCACCCAGATGTTTAGTTTGTTTACACAAAGCTGAGATGGTTTATTACACTGAATAAACTGCTAAACTGCCGTATGTGGTCTTTTAACTTCTCGTTATCCACTCTTTGTTGCATTCAGGGCTGATACATGTTGGAGATGAGCTGAAAGAGGTCAACGGTATCCCTGTAGATGACAAAAAACCTGAGGAAATTATTCGGGTCCTGGTATGTGCATGTGTCTGTGGAAAGTCAACATGAAACTGCATGTTTAACTTGGTAATATAACAGAATGCAGTGAAAGAATTTTAACCAAAGAGAAATGTATGAAACTATTAATGTATGAAATATTATAGGCTATGAAGTTAAAGTTGGTAAATATTTTCCCCCTGGCTATTTCAGCAGAAATTATTGGAAGTTAGTCTTTCATCAAAATGTAGTATGCACTGGTGCATTAATTTAGTCTTTTTATATGCATAAAAGCTTGATATGTTGTCTTTTTTGTCTCTGTTTATAGTCTCAGTCGCAAGGTGCCATCACGTTCAAAGTAGTCCCAGGCATAAAAGAAGAGGCACAAAGCAAAGAGCCCAAGGTACAATTCATCCTCACTATTGCCTTCAGACATGATGAACAGTTTAGGAGAAAGAGTTGGCTTATATGGGATGTTCTACTCAGACAGTGGGGGAGTTTTTCCCTGTACGAGTACCACGGGCTGCTGGTTTGATGGATAAGCTTCCCATTCCCATTCATCTTCAACACACATGATTTGCACTAAACCTCTCAGCTCCCGTCCAGCTTACAAACATTCTCTGTCGGTCTGTTCCTAAACCAAGTGAGCTGTCTCACAGCCTGCTGTCTACATGAAACCTCAATAATGACTGATTTCAATATACAATGTAATGTTTTTGAGTTACAGGATTTTTAATAACACAGCTATGTCATAATTATTCAACCCCTATTCAACATTGCTGTTTTTAAGACACTTATTTTCATGGTAGGGAGCAAAATTGTCTTAAAACACAATTAAATATTTAGAAACTCTGTTAAAAACAGAATTCACTTGAGCTGTTACACATACATACATTTAGCCCATGGATGTCCTGAAGTTAAGTAGCAAATATGGCAAAGTCTACAGAGCTCTTACAAAAGCTATAGAGAAGAAATAGTTGTATTATATTAGAAAGTCTAAAGCTACATGAAGATTTACAAGCCATTGAAAGTTCCTAGACACAGCTGGCTGTCTTATTCCTTAGTTTAAAGTGTGTTGTACCAGAAAACCTTAGAGGGTGCTGAACGAAAAAAGCGCAATAAAATGTTTGATTAGAGCCACTGAGAAAAACTTGCAATGTACAGCCAAAAACTTGCTAGATGACCCGACAAAAAGAGGAACAACAGTTCAATGCAGTGTATAAGAACACTAGACAAGTGTGGCCGTCATGTTGAGGCATCTTGCCGAATAACACTCTTGACCAAAAAGAACAAAAAAGCCAACTTGAACATGCTAAAACTGATTTGGACAGACCTGTGGAGTTCTGGAAGAATGTTTTATGGAGTGATGTGAGCAAACTGGAACTTTTTGCACCTGTGGATCAGCAGTATGTCTGGTGCAACAAAAAGGCAAAACTTATGAGCGAAGAACACCATCTCCATGATCAAACACTGAGGTGGACCAGTCCTGTTAGGGGGGTGTTTTACTGTAGCAGGAAGTGGAAATCATGAAGGATATAATAGTTTCTTTAAAGTATCAGGCCATTTTGGCAAGAATTGTGATGCTTTGGTGCAGTGACTGAAGCTAATAATAAATGGACTTTCCTGCAGGACAATCATCCCAAATATATGTCCAAAAAAAAACAAAGATTCAGTGATCTGAAAGCTTTTTTAGGCAAGGAATAGGCCAAGATTGCGGTAGACAGGTGACAAAAGCTTCTAAGCACTTTTTAAGCAGCGTTTATTGGTGGTTTTAAAGAATTAAAGATTCTGCGCCAAATTGTATTTTTGGAAGTTGAATAATTTTGAACATGAACTGACATGTCAGTGTTTTAGGACCATTGAATACACTACCATTCAAATATTTAGAGTCCATAAGATTTTATTTTTTTATGGTTATAATGCTGCATTTATTTAATCAACAATAAAGTAAAATGATAGTAATATGAAAATTTAATAGAATGTCATTTTTACAATTTTATATATATATATATATATATATATACACTTTTGTTTTTGCCCCCATTTTTCATGAGCTGAACTCAAAGATCTAAGACTTTTTCTATGTACACAAAAGGCCTATTTCTCTCAAATATTGTTC
>JAHKKF010516674.1:46633-58840 GCA_019740295.1 Labeo calbasu | reverse complement strand
TCTGTGTAAGTGAGCACTCCTTTGCTGAGATAATCCATTCACCTCACAGTTGTGGCATATCAAGATGCTGATTAGACAACATGATTTGCACAAGTGTGCCTTAGGCTGGCCACAACAAAAGGCCACTCTAAAATGACCACCATTTGCCTCACGCAGTGCAGAGTTGATCAGGTTGTTGATTGTGGCCTATGGAATGTTGGTCCACTCCTCTTCAATTGCTGTGTGAAGTTGCTGGATATTGGCAGGAGCTGGAACACGCTGTCACATACGCCGATCCAGAGCATCCGAAACGTGCTCAATGGGTGACATGTCCGGTGAGTATGCTGGCCATGCAAGAACTGGGATGTTTTCAGCTTCCAGGAATTGCATACAGATCCTTGCAACATGGGTCTGTGCATTATCATGCTGCAACATGAGGTGATGGTCAAGATCTCGTCATGGTATCTCTGTGCATTCAAAATGCCATAAATAAAATGCACCTGTATTAGTTGTCCATAACATATGCCTGCCCATACCATATCCCCACCGCCACCATGGGCCACTCGATCCACAACGTTGACATCAGCAAACCGCTCGCCCACATGACGCCATACATGCTGTCTGCCATCTGCCTTGTACAGTGAAAACCGGGATTAATTAGTGAAGAGAACACCTCTCCAGAGTGCCAGACGCCATTGAATGTGAGCATTTGCCAACTCAAGTTGGTTACGACGACGAACTGCTGTCAGGTCGAGACCCCTATGAGGGCGACGAGCATACAGATGAGCTTCCCTGAGATGGTTTCTGACAGTTTGTGCAGAAATTTTTTGGTTATGCAAACCGATTGTTGCAGCAGCTGTCCAAGTGGCTGGTCTCAGACGATCTTGGAGGTGAAGATGCTGGATGTGGAGGTCCTGGGCTTGTGTGGTTACACATGGTCTGCGGTTGTGAGGCCAGTTGTACTGCCAAATTCTCTGAAACGGCTTTGGTAGAGAAATGAACATTCAATTCACGGGCAAGAGCTCTGGTGGACATTCCTGCAGTCAGGATGCCAAATGCACGCTCCCTCAAAACTTGCGATATCTGTGGCATTGTGCTGTGTGATAAAACTGCACAGTTTAGAGTGGCCTTTAATGTATGCATTGACTTCACTTCTACCGCCGGGACACGCCCCCTCAGCCGGACTGAGTGGCAAAAGAGCCTTCAGCATGAATGGATTTAATAGGAACATGCGAAAACGCGAGTAAAACAAACGATAATCAGTTTAAACTAAAGTTTGCTGAACTCGATATAATGTTCATAACAACTTAACAAATATGCAGTGGTCAGTGGATATTGATGCAGCCAGGAATCGTGTTTTCTAACACTTATATGTGTCTGATTTTGACGCAAATTTGCCTGTGAACTCATTTTGTAAATACAAAATAGGCTGGTCTAAACACTGGTGATCACTTATATCAATGTTATATATATCGTCATATCGTCCAGCTGAAAAAACGTGTAGTTTATGTCAGTGTTTATTTAAAAACATCGAGTTATGCAGAATTTAAGATGGTAAATATTTCGTTGATAGTTGTTAATACAATATATAGGATATGATTTTACTACACAATTCAACATATTAACATGAAATGATAACTGCAAATCCGTGTTTTGCTGCCTGGAGACCATTTGTTTCTTTGAACTGCAAGCGATTAATTTGCTTCCCTTTTCAGTAGCTTTCAGCAGTCTGTAAAAATATACCTCAGGTTTCTTGTCAAATCTATTTGTACAGTCAATCGCAAAGCTCTTTCTGCTTTCAGAGGTGTTTTGTGTGTTCTGTCGCAGCATTCACATTAAAACCAATGCTTCCACTCAGAGGGCGGAGCCTCAGCCACTCCAGCCGAAGGTGATGTCACATGCATACCCTCTATTGTGACCAGCCTAAGGCACACAAGTGCAATAATCATGCTGTCTAATCAGGATCTTGATATGCCACACCTGTGAGGTGGATGGATTATCTCGGTGAAGGAGAAGTGCTCACCAACACAGATTTAGACAGATTTGTGAACAATATTTGAGAGAAATAGGCCTTTTGTGTACACAGAAAAAGTCTTAGATCTTATATATATATATATATATATATATATATATATATATATATATAATGCATCCTTGCTCAATATAAATACATATCTTAAAAAAAAAAAAAAAAAAAACATCATACTGACCTCATTTTTTTGAATGTTGTTGTAAATGAGGACTGTACCATTTCTTTGCGGGTGTGTTTTATTCCTTTTACTATGCTGTAATGGTTTAAATATGTTTCAGGTTTGAATTCAGTCATAACCCGCATGTGTGTGTGTTATCCAGTGACTGTAGTTTACTGTTTTCCGCACGTGTAATGAATATGTTGAAGTGCTGCTAATTGGCTGCACATGTGTAAGAGGGATAAAAAAAAATGATGGAGTGCGAGACAGAGATGAAGCGTCCCCTCAGGATGTATTGGTGTGTTTGTGGGGAACGTTCTCCTCCGTAACATCATTTTTCTGTATGGCACATGCAGCTCTCTAAATCAACACAAGCCACAGCTCTGCGCTTTGGGAACTTTGCTGTCTCGGTTTGCGGTCAATAAGCCTTTACATTCTTATTTATTTAGTTATGTATTGTTTATTTACTTGATGTGTCCGCACAATCACTCAACACCTCATGATCTCCTTTGTTAGAGAAACGCTAGTGAGAATCGCACAGAATTTCCAATTCTCGCATTGTGGTGCGTATGTGTGGAAAGTGAGCCTGTCTGCTACCCAAAACACACCTTTATTTGGTCATGGTTTAGAGAGAGGGACGGAGCAGATGTGATTTGAATCTCATCTTTCTGTAATTTCATTTTAATCCATTTAAATGTTGTTCGTTTTAAAGCGGTTTCTCTCTCTCTTGCAATTTAGATGTTTGTAAAGACGCTTTTTGACTACAATCCAGCTGAGGATAAGGCGATCCCTTGCAAGGAGGCAGGCTTGGCGTTCAAGAAGGGAGATATCCTGCAGGTTATGAGCCAGGACGATGCCACCTGGTGGCAGGCCAAACTGGAGGGCGATGGCAACCCGCGTGCAGGACTCATCCCGTCCAAACACTTCCAGGAGAGGTTAGCCAATGCTTTTCTCTCTTCCCCGCTCCTTTCCTCCCACTATCACCAGTTTTAAATTCAACAGCACTCTGTGACTCCATCATCCTGTCCGCCCTCTGTCCAGCCCCCTCATATATCATATTCTCCTGTCATGCATCCATCTCTCTGTCTCTCGATCATTCCAGACTTCTTCCACTCCATTACAACCTGACTTTCACTCCCTACTATGAAAGGAATGACTTTTCAGACTTTTTTTGTCTTCCTCGTCATTTTTTTCCCTTTTTGTGCAAGAGGGCTCGGCCAAAATACTTTGGATTTCCGTGGCTGTCTGGGCTGGAATGAGTAATGACAGACAATGATAGCACTGGTTCACATCCACTTTGGACGTCCACACACGGAAAATTGCACATCAGTGGCGTTCTTTGTAAAGTGGACTCTGACGTGCATGCACATATGTGGTGCCTTAGGAAATAGTTTCTTTGCTCTGTTTCTCTTGAAAAAAGTAACTTTCAATAGTAAAACATATTTTTGAACCTGTCAAATGTACAGTAGCAAGTGCTGTTTCTGGCTGACCATTCTTTCTCTCGCTCACACACACACTCTCACTCACTCACTCGCTCACTAATGGATGTTTAGGCAGGTAGCTCTGCATTGTAGTTAAGTGTTTAGTAATCCCCATTCGGTCGTGAAAACTGATGGTTTTATTGCATGTCTCTCTATGGCTGCATTCACAGCAGCAGAATAGGTTTGTCAGTCTGGTTCTGAGTGCTAAATTTCTAAATACGTTACATTTACACATTATTGCTATAAATGAAAGTGACAAATGTATTAGATGGCCTAACTGACTCTCTTACATTTTCAGCTCGGTTGATTCAGCTTTGATGGATGAAATTGCTTCTCACTCGTATCGGTTACTAAATACATTTGTCAGTCCCAAACTCTGACTTTGTGAATGTAGATTATCTGCTTCTCAATCTTTTTATTTGTCTCACTTTTTTCAGGAGGTTTGCATCCTGGAGACCCGTGACTGTCACAACTCTTCAGAGAACACCCAGCAAAAGATTTTGTAAGGACCACACACATGCAATCACACAGCAACTAAAAAAACACTGAAAAATACATACACTGCAGGGCTCAACAATAAGGACTTATTTTTTCTGCTAGCCCAATCGGGCTATTAGTGTTGGCCCCACTACGAAATAATGCTTTATTTTTATTATCAACAGTGTTTTTTATATTTAATATGCGGACTTCATTAAGTTTTCATTTTTATTTACTAAAGTAATTTAAAAAAAAAAAAAGAATTTTAAACAAGCTGGAACTTATACAGATGTAATTTAACATTCATAAACACTTTTGCTGGAAAATAATAGCATATGATGCAAAACATTACGGTTTGTCCTTTTCAGCATTTTTACTCGTACTTTCAAGACTGTCACAAATCAATTTAGCATTTTTGACAAAATCTTACCCATGTCAGCAGCTTGATAACATTAACATTGTTTATATTATGTGCAAATTCTTTATAATTTGCAAAAACAGTGTTGATTAAATCACAGAAAGTGATTCTTAACCAGGGGTCCAGGGCCCATCAGGGACTAAACTCCCAAACGTGCGCTATACTTACACTGCATTTACTGTAAACTGAGCCGTTCTGAGGCGCGGAAAACATCGGATCACAAGCTAATCGCCTGAATGAAATGCGTGCTTCTCTTTGAAACGCGCAGCGAAAACATTGAAGAGATTGACCCATATTGTACTTTCGATTTTAGTTTGTTTGAGAGATACTGTGCCAAAGCATAATGGCCCTAAACATAACTTTAAAGACCTTTTATGTTAGAATAAGAAGTTTAAATATATTTTAAAAACTACACATTTGCTATTGTTTCATATCGTCCTGTGACCGCGATGATACGGAGACAGTTTTGGTATTGCGATACCAAAATATTGATAATACCATTACATCACTATGTAAAAATCAAAGTCTAATGTCAGTTTAATTAAAAAACTAACTATGTAAGCAGTTTTTTTTTTTTTTTTCAGAACATGCAGTTCTTGAAATTTCTGGAAGCACAAAGTGAATCATGGTTAATTAATTTGTTATATCAATGCTCCAAGTTTCTGCTCATTAAAAGGGTTATGGGATGCAAAACTCTCTTTTACATGTTGTCTGAACATACATTTGTGTTGGCATTGTGTTTACACAACCACCCTATAATGATAAAAATCCACACAGTGGTATTTTGGTAATCTTTATAAGTAATGCCCCTTTTTCAAATCAGGCCATTCTCAGCTTCTTGTCGGCGTGGCGTCACACTCACTTTAAAAAGGGCTGATTTTGACAAGGTAAAAAGGGTGTTTTTTTACACTACCACTGAGGAATTTTTAGTATGTTATAGACTTCTCATTGAAGGAGAACTCCACTTCCAGAACAACAGTTCATAAATAATTTACTCACCCCCTTGTCATCCAAGATGTTCATATCTTTCTATCTTCAGTCGTGAAGAAATTGTTTTTTGAGGAAAGCATTTCAGGATTTTTGTCCATATAATGGACTTCATTGGTGCCCTAAATTTGAACTTCCACAGTGTACTTTTAATACAGCTTCAAAGGGCTCTAAACAATCCCAGCCGAGGAAGAAGGGTCCTAACTAGTGAAACGATCTGTCATTTTTTCGAAAAATAAAAATTTGTATACTTTTTAAGCACAAAAGCTCGTGTAGCTCAGGCTCTTTGTCAACATACTCTACCTTTTTGAGCCGGAGTACACAGACAATGAACTTGTGGTGATTCGAAGACGTGATTCGTAATAGTGATGGGAAGTTCGGATCATTTTACTGACTCGGACCTTTGAGTCTCATTCAGCAAAATGAACGAATCTTTTTTGGAGTCATTTTGTTCATTTTAGCAAAATCAGCATCACGTGACAGCCCCGTAAGATGAACGAACGACTAGACTCAAAACAGGTGAACTAATTCCAGTACAGAACCGAATAGGATGTTGCGCATGCGCGACTGAACGAATCACTCCCCAAGACGACTCGTTCTTCCCGTCACATTAAAGATTCATTCAAAATGAATGAATCGTTCAAGAACAACCCATGGACGCGCATCCCGGAGCCTGTGCTACACAAGCTTTTGTGCTTAAAAAGTATACAATTTTTTATTATCGTTTCGCTAGATAAGACCCTTCTTCCTCGGCTGGGATCGTTTAGAACCCTTTGAAGCTGCATTTAAACTACATTTTGGAAGTTCAAATTCAGGGCACCAATGAAGCCCATTATATGCAGAAAAATCCTGAAATGTTTTCCTCAAAAACCATAATTTCTTTACGACTGAAGACAGAAAGACATGAACATCTTGGATGACAAGGTGGTGAGTAAATTATTTGTAAATTGTTGTTCTGGAAGTGGAGTTCTCCTTTAAGACCCTAAAGAATCATATCAACTTGTGGAAAATGGGCATCCAATGACCTCTTTAAAGTTGAAAACAATCAGCTTTGTCATAATTTCGGTTGAAATACCAGAAATATCGTAGTCTATATGGGCCTTCAAATATTATGTTTGACAGTGTGAGGCCTTTAAATCAAAACGGTTGAGAACCACTGCTGTAAAACATTAATGTACAAGGTCACAATGTGAAATTTTCAGTGGTAATGCAGCAATGGCCTGAAAAACTTTCTCACTGACCTCAGGCCAGCAGGCCACCTTATTGTTGAGCCCTGTACACACTCATCCTTTTGTTTTTGCACTACAGCAGAAATTATCTTAAACTGTTCTATGCGAGAGGCACGAGTGACTCTTTGAGTAGAGCAATGGCTAGAAAAAAAGAAGAAGAATAGAAGGAACAGCAACCAGAAAAGATTAGATGAGAGGGAGGGAAGGTTGGGAAGTGCAAGGTGAAGTGAACACAGTCAGGGAGCCCAGACTCCCCTGATTGGTGCCAGGCAGATATGCACACACATGTGTATTTGTGTACATGTGCATTAATGCACGCCTGGACATGAGCTTTCTCTCCTGGTTTCCATTAATCTCTCATGTCTGATTAGTGAATGCGTGTGTCCGTGTGTTTGTACACCACAGCTCTAATCTCTCCCACTGGCAGCAGGGGTCTTTACGGAGCTGTGCTGGGGTACTTTCTACACATGGGCACACTTAAGACTCGCCACGAGACAGACAAACAGCAACACTTTCGACATGTTGCCGTCATCCGTACAGCTACACACACATATCTTGATTGAATAATACAGCTACTCTGGATTTTTATCCCCCATGCCACATGCTCGGCCTCCCACCTCTTCCATTTTTCTCCGTCACTTTATCAGCTGCTTAAAACAATGAGAAGGAAAAGTTGATGTGCATGTCACTGAGGTATAGTTTCTTGATGACTTTTCCAGGACCACCCCAGGAGTCGTGAACTTGACGTCGTCCTTGCAGACTCCTTACATTTCACATAACAAATAAGCATAAGTAATATTAATTCATATAATATTTATTCAACTTTTCAAGTGTAGACTTTTTTTGTATCACATCACGTATGGGAATTCGTCAGTAAAACTGAAAGCTGAAAGCTCCGTGTATGACTTGACCAGAAACAGACCACATACAATACCAGTCCAAATGTGTTCCCACACAGGTATAGATGTGTATAAGTGTGCTTGGAGGAAAGAGGTTTGTTTGTTTGAAACTGCATGAGCGTGCGCTTTAAGAGTAAGACCATCTGTCCACTGGCCTGCAGTGCGGTGACGTTAGGCAATATTTCAAAGAGTAGAGATGAGGGGCTCTCTTTGGATGACTGAACACACGCTAGTGCTTTGCGCTGCAGATATGTGCACTCACATAAAGCTTTACTTATCAGAACAGCATGATCACTAGCTGAGGCTGTATGTCATATCCATTACAAACCGCACACCCCTGGACAGATACAGAAAGTAAAACTGTGTGTGAACATTTTTAAATAATTTACAAATCATGGTTTTCAAGCATGGAAATTAATCTTAAAAGGATAGTTCACCCAAAAATTCTGTGATCATTTATTCTCCCTCATGTCGTTTCAAACCTGTAAGACCTTCGTCATCATCGGAACACGAATTAAGATATTTTTGGTGAAATCCTATAGTCTGTAGTCTATAGTGTGTGTGTGTAGTCCTGACTCAAGAAATCAGTGTTTCCTATTCACTATTAACTTCCTAATAAATCAAAAATACTTTACATTTCCCATTAGGGATGTACCTGAATCTATGGAAGCCCGTTTCCGCAACTGAATAAAAAAATATAAAAAAGGGTTTTTGCAACTTATCTCTCAATTCTGATTGTTTTTTCTCAGAATTATGTGATATAAACTTGCAATTCTGAGAAATAAAGTCAGAATTGCGTGATTATAAACTCGCAGTTCCGAGAAATAAAGGCGCAATTGTGTGATATGAGCTTGCAATTGTGAGTTATAAAGTCAGAATTCCAAGATATAAACTCGCAATTCTCAGAAATTAAGTCAGAATTGTGAGATATAAACTTGCAATTCTGTGAACATATCAGTCTTTTTTTTCTTCTTAGAACTGGACTGTAGAACTCGCAATTGCGAGGTTATATTTCACAAAAAAGTCAGAACTGCAAGATACAAACTCGCAATTGCAAGATAGAAAGTCGCAATTGTGAGGAGAAAAAAGTCAGAATTGTGAGATACAAAGTCGCAACTGCAAGAAAAAACATCAGAATTGCGAGTTTATATCTCGCAATTGTGACTTTGTAACTCGTAATTGTGTATTTATATCTCACAGTTCTGAGAAAAATGTCAGAATTGCAAGATGTAAACTCGCAATTACAAGAAAAAAGTCAGAATTGTGTGATTAAAAAGTTGCAATGACCGTTTTTATTCAGTGGCAGAAATGGGCTTCCATACGAATCTGTTCATACATTGTTCAGAAAGAAATTACATGTACTACAAAACTTCTAAATATGAGATGAGAAATTCTCTCGCAGTTATATGGTTGGGTGATTATACAAATTGCTAGCATCAGGGAGTCGTTATTAATAAGCCAGGCATTGAAACCGCTTTTTGATGCAGGCTTTTACTTTCACTTTTGAGATTTGCGATCGCACAGAGCTGCAGTAGGCCTACTTACCACACATTTCATAAGATTAGATGATTGTCAATGGTGCTTAGGATCTACAAACCATTCGCCATCATCCTATCTGTCAACTCTCTTTACCCTGTATATGTAGTAAGTGAAAAATATATTATGTACTCTAATGTAACAGGCTACCGCTAGCAAGCGGCTAACCATGTCCCTTTAGTGGTTCCGTAAAATGTGTTGTTCATTTTCCATGCCTTTCAGAATACAGATTAACTATTTGCACATATCCCTACTTCCCATAATAACAAAAGATCAGTAATTAATATAATATTTTTCGATGCAAATCGCTACAAGACTGAATCATGATTCATATGTGAATCAATTATCCCCCACCCCTAACTAAAGCAGTCCATGTGACATTAGTGGTTCAACTGTAATATTATGAAGCTACGAGAATACTTTTTTTGTGCACAACAACAATTATTCAACGATTACATCGTGGTACTCTTGTGAACGCCCATCGACTGACACAAAACAGAAGAAATTGTTGAATAAAGTCTTTTCTTTGTGCACAAGATGTATTTTCGTAGCTTCATAAATTTAAGGTTGAACCACTGATGTCACATAAACTATTTTAACAATGTTCTGACTACCTTTCTGGCTCTTGTGTCAGTTGCATTGGGTCAGAAAGCTTTGATTTCATCAGAAATATCTTAATTTGTGTTTCGAAGATGAACAAAGGTCTTATGGGTTTGGAACGACATGAGGGTGAGTAATTACTAACAGAATTTTATTTTTGTGTGAACTATCACTTTAATAAATCTTGTCTCATCGTCATCTCTTATGATTAACTTTCCTCTCTTCCTCTTGCGTCTTTATGAGAAAAATGTGTTTTCTGGTTAGTCTGGCTGCATTTACATGCAACCTAATATCAGTTAATAATGCTAACGTCATGCAACCTAAAATAATCTTGACGTCTTCAGGACCACTGATCACAAGCTTCTTGTTGTTATTGTAGTGTTGACACGTTGCACGTGGAACAGTTTTCTTCGGTATACATGGAATGCACATGTAAACTGATATATTTACATTGAAAAGGAAGCATATAAACAGTACATGTGGAATCTACAGTGGGATTGATGTCAATCTGTGTATGTAAACATAGTGAGTCAGTAGGTCTATCCTGCCTGTTCACAGGCTCTGGTTTGTGGCCTTTTAGATGTTTGTTTGACCAGATATACTTTCACTCCAATTGTTCTGTCATCATTGTAGATATGGAAACAATTTAAGCACCCCCTCACCATCCCCACTTATTTGTAATAGTTATCGGTCCTAGATTAATTTATAAATTGTTGTAGACAAAAGGCCTCTGTTATCTAGTTCCAGTTTTTCTTTTTTTTTTTTGGTACTCTGTGACCAAAGCTATTGTTAAAAATGATTCTTATGACATGTTTTACTGAAAAGTGCTAGAAAAAGATGCTTTATGAGGTGAAGTTATTTTCTGATTCTGATCAGTATTAATGACAGATGTGACTGTTAACCATTTTCACCTGTAAATCATACCATTTACATTGTGTATTTTTGCCTCACATCTTGTCTCAGATCTTGAACGTCCTTAGATCTGCTTTCATTTTTTAAAAATTCATTTTAAATTCATTCTTTTTGGTCCTTTGGGTCACACCAACAAGAAGGCAAGATGCCTAAGGATTCACTTGACTGATAGCACACAAAAGATTTTACTGCCCTCCATCCTTCTCTTCATGGTATTGCTTTTTTGGCAGGATTGTGTGGATGTGTATGGCAGGCTGTGTAGATGCTGCCCTTTGCTCGTGTGTGTTTTGACTTAAGCTTGTTTAGTAGAATTGAGACCACATGAACTGGAGGAAGCTTTTAAAGTGCCTCCAAATGTTCTCGTGTCTTCAGGCCTGCACATGCACATTCAAAAACACACTTTCTCTGCTGTTATGAACTATGTTAGTTGTTCGGTAGTTACAGTTTCCTATGAGGTAAGCAATGGTTTACCACTTAGTAGCGTACTAAAGACTTTTTATCGAAAACAAACATAGAATTTTACATTAGTTTGATATTTAAAGGGATAGTTCTCCCAAAATTGAAAACGACGATCGTTTCCTCAGCCTCATGTTGTTCCAAACTGTATGACTCACTTTCTTTTGTGAAAAAGAATACTTTATGAAGAACATTGGGGTTAAAACCACACTGTACTTTCATTAAAGGAGAACTCAACTTCCAGAACAGTAATTTACAAATAATTTACTCACCCCCTTGTCATCCAAGATGTTCATGTCTTTCTTCAGTCGTAAAGAAATAGTTTTTTGAGGAAAACATTTCAGCTTCTTTCTTCATATAATGGACTGTTATGGTGCCCCGATTTTGATCTTCCAAAATGCAGTTTAAATGCGGCTTCAAATGATCCCAAATGCCGTTGAAAACGATTCCAGCCGAGAAAGAAGGGTCTTGTGTAGCGTAACGATCGTTTATTTTAATAAAAAATAATACAATTTATATTCTTTTTAATGCCAAACGCTCGTCTTGTCTTACTCCGCTTGGACTGTTTTTGTTCCGGTTCGTGACAGTTAGGGTATGTCGAAAAACTCCCGTCTCATATTCTCCCTCAACTTCGAAATCGCCCTATATCGCTATTTTACCTTTTTTGTTAAGGGTGTTTGATCTTCTTTGCATGTTCACGTTGCAAAGACTGGGTCGGTACTTCTGCAGCGATGTAGGATGGTTTTGAAATGATTTTTGAAGTTGAGGGAGAAAATACGATTGTTTTTCGACATACCCTAACTGTCTTGAGTCAGAATACACAGAGTTCATGGAGAGAAAGGCAAGAAAGGCATCCCTCGGCTGGGATCGTTTACAACCACATTTGGGATTGTTTGAAGCTGCATTTAAACTGCCTTTTGGAAGTTCAAAATCGGGGCACCATATTAATCCATTATATGGAGAAAAATGCAGAAATGTTTTCCTCAAAAAACATAATTTCTTTACGACTGAAGAAAGAAAGACATGAACATCTTGGATGACAAG
>JAHKKF010516674.1:20871-46583 GCA_019740295.1 Labeo calbasu | reverse complement strand
CATAATTTCTTTACGACTGAAGAAAGAAAGACATGAACATCTTGGATGACAAGGGGGTGAATACATTATATGTGAATCTTTGTTTTGGAAGTGGACTTTTCCTTCATCAGACATAAAACAGGTGAACTGTCCCTTTAAATCTGTGTATTTTAAAGTGTATTTCAAACTGTTTATAATATATACTTCCAATTGCATGACTGTATCTTTCCTTTTTGTTTATTTTTTCATTCATAAGATGATGAGACAGTTGAATGGGGTAGGTCAGTTTCTTCTTCCTCCATCTTTTTCTCTCCTCATCCTTCTCTTGATCTGTTTTTAATCTTTTTATGTTTATCATATTTCTTTCTTTGCTTTCCCAGTGGAGGACATTGAAGGTACACCTTCTCTGATTCACCTATTAGATGTCATAGCCATTAGATCATTGGCTGGGGACCCCTGTATGTGGTAACAGAGTACCCAAACAATGAAGACACGGTTGATTAGCATTCACTGGACCACAACCACCTAATGGAGCGTAGCGGAGTGTGTAAATGGGCCAAGAGTTCACTATACTGTGTCTCACTCATACACACACACAATACACCCCTATTTGGCTTTCCCAACTACGCCATTCCCTTTAAATAATGTTAGTATGATGAGTCCTCAGATGAGTCCCATCCATTTTAGTCGTTCTTCATGATAGATCGTGTGAATGCGAGTTTGAACGTGAATGTTTCCCTCAGTATTTCATACTTTTATTGTTGTGTAAGATGCAAAAGATGTTTTGAATAATTTTTTATCCCATCTGTAAGAAATGTATTGAATGCATTATGAGTTGTGTCTAATAGACAAAAGAAATCTGAAGTTTATGGCCTACATGGAAAGTTCTGAATGTTGAATGTGAACGCTGCCAATAGATCCGTCCACCTGGTTCAGCTGTAGAGGATCAATTGATGAAGAATTATGATAGTTGAATAACTCTAAAATACACAGCCGTTCAAAAGTTTGGGGTCGGTTATGTTTTTGGTCACCAAAGCTGCATTTGTTTGATCATGAATACAGTAAAACAATTGAATCATGATTTAAAATAACTGTTTTCTATTTTACTGGCTTCTGTGGTGCCTGTGAATTTGAACTTCCAAAATGTAGTTTAAATGCAGCTTCAAAGGGCTTTAAATGATTCCAGTTGACGAAGGGTCTTATCTAGCAAAACGGTTATTTTCTTAAAAAAAAAACAAACAAAAAAAACATACAACTTATACTTTTTTAACCTTGTCTAGCTCTGTGATGTGCATGTGTAGTCTGTGCATCTCCGGTTCAATACAGTTAGGGTTGGTTTAAAAAACTCCCATTTCATTTTCTCCTCCAACTTCAAAATCGCAAAACCTCGCTGCAGAAGTAGCGATCAAGTGTTTACAAAGTGAACGTGCAAAGAAGGTCAAACACCCTTCACAAAACAAAGGTAAAACTGCGATGTAGGATGATTTTGAACTTGAAGGAGAAAATGAGATGGGAGTTTTTCAACATACCCTTACTGTATTGAAGTGAAGGTGCATAGAGTACGCAAGACAGGCATTTGAGGTTAAAAACTATATAAACTGTACATTTTTCACTATATACGACCCTACTTCCTCGGCTGGGATCGTTTAGAGTCTTTTGAAGCTGCATTTAAACTGCATTTTGGAAGTTCAGACTCACAGGCACCATAGAAGTCCACTATATGGAGAACATTTCTGAAATGTTTTCCTCTAAAAACATAAGATGCTCAGATCTTTCTTTCTTCTGTCGAAAAGAAATGAAGGTTTTTCAGGAAAACATTCTAGGACTTTTCTCCATGTACTGGACTTCAATGGCAATCAACCGGTTGAAAGTCTAAATTGCATTTTCAAAGCAGCTTTGAAGGGCTTTACACAATCCCAGCCAAGGAATAAGGGTCGTTGGCTTAACCAACGAAGCAATCAGCTATTTTCTAAGTAAATAAATAAATAAATGAATAAAAATTTACATAATTTTAAACCACAAATGCACATCTTGCACTAGCTCAGGTCACATGTAACGTAGGTCGGCATACCGACCCAGTGATTACAAAGCGAACGTGCAAAGAAAATCAAACGCCTGTTACAAAAAAAAAGTGAAACAACTATGTTGGACGATTTTGAAGTGAAGTTGGAGGAGAAAATGACATCCTACCTGACATCCTACCTACATCCCACTAATCACGCACGATCTTTTCAACACGATTACGTTACGCATGAGGTCCCGCACATCGCAGAGCTAGTATATAAGTATATAAATTATTTGTTTTAGAAAATGACCTATCATTTCACTAGATAAGACCCTTATTCCTTGTCTGGGATCGTGTAGAGCCCTTTGAAGCTGCATTGAAACTTCAACCCGTTGATCCCAATTGAAGTCCACTATATGGTGAGAAAATCCTGGAATGTTTTCCTCAAAAACCTTCTTCTTTTCAACTGATGAAAGAAAGACATGAACATCTTTGACTTTGGGGTGAGTAAATTATCAGGAAATTTTAATTCAGGAGTGAACTAAGAAGTATTAATTTATTGACCCCAAACGTTTAAATGGTACTGTGATCATTGTCAGTTTTAGTTATATACCCATAAGCTGAATTGACGATCTTTTGTTTTACTCATCTTTCAGTATGTAGTCGTGTTCCTAACTTCTTTCTAATATAAATCTGTCCTGATTCCTTCTGCTTTTCATAATTTGAAGAGGACACTGAGTTTGCCTCCTATTTAAGTGGACTCCACATTGGTGAGCTCTTTTTGATTATGCTTGATTATGTGTTTGTCCACTGTCCCATATCATTCCTCTCTCTTCTGTCTGATTCATATTCCTGATGAGGAGTTTGTATATCCCGTTCTGTCATTTTCTCATAACAGTTTCATGTGCTGTTAGCTCTCAATCTTCTCCCTCTCTCTTTCTCTCCCTGTGTGTGTGTGTCTGTGGACAAAAATCTTTTTTGACATGTGGCTGCACGCTGTTGCATGTCTTATAGTATCATTGTCTAGCTTCCTTCTGGCTTCAAGTATCTCATCATTTATAAGTGGTAGCAGTCTACGTTAGTCACCACAGTCATTACTATATGCTTGGTAAGTTTTGTCTAAGATTGACTTTGTTATTGTCAGTAGCGGTTCCTGCGTGTTGTTCAGTCTCATTCACAATGCAAAGCGGAGAATCAAACTGAAATATGTGATATCAGTGAACTGTGGTAAAAAAAAGAGCCAAATGTGCACTAGTTTCTCATTCAGTCATTCTGAGCAGCTGTACTTTCTGATTTTCCTGTGTGTTGGCAGTGTTTTGTGTTTAAATAACTCTTTGTGAATGTTAAACATATTGCAGTTAAAGGCACTGGTTCATTTCCAGGCTTTGTGGTGGAGGTCCGGCAGGCTCTTGATGTGGTGTGTGTTGGACATTGGGCTGTTTGAAGGCCAGCTCTCAGTCAGGCCTCAGTCTGGTTTCCATCTCTAGCGTCAGTGTGTGGAAAATGACTGTGCTGTAGCGCGCTCATTATCTGTCACCGCACAGACTCATGTACTCTGTTGTACAGTATGCCCGTCTGGGACAGCTCTGTTTAGTGGCCGCAAAAGTACAGTGTTTCCGTGGATCCTTAAGTATTAAATGTCTCAAAAGTAGTACAAATAGTACAAAAATCATTTATCATTTGCGAGAGTCTTCGGTTTCAATTCACGCCAATTTCCCCTCAGTGTTCTGTAATCACTTCGTTCTAAATCCAGTCCGGTTTTTCCATTTCCTCTTCACAAATTTGTGCAGATTAGTTGTTTTGTTCTTCCATTTCAATGAATCTGTCAGTATAATGTGAAGGTAAATGTTTATCTGTATAGCTTTGCTTTTTGAAAGTTAAAGTTTTTTTTTTTTTGTCATATTATTTTGATCAAAAATTAATACTGTAAGATATTATGGGAACTTAAAATAACAGTTTTCAATTTAAAATACTGTAATGTATATTTTCAGCAACCTTTACTTCAGTGTTATGTTTCTTTGTTTTTTTTTTTTTTGTCATTTAAAGGTCTTACCCCACACTTTAGTACAGTACTGTATATTGTATATACTGTACGTACAGTATACTAATTGTGTACACTGTAAAAAAAAAAAAACAATTTGTTGAGTCAACTTCAAATAATTTGTTACCCTGCTGCCTTAAAACTTTACGTTCAGTCAACTCAAATAAGTTTAGTCAACATGAAATGTTAAGTAGGACTAAGTGACAACTTAGATATTTGAGTTGACTAAACTAAAAATTTGGTTTGTTAAACTTAAAAACCTGATTTTCTACCCAGCTGCCTCACAAATGGTAAGTTGAATCAACTTAAATATCTAAATTGTCACTTAGTAAAACTAAACATTTCAAGTTGAGTTGACTGAAATTATAATTTTAAGGCAGTGGGGTAACAAATTAATTTAAGTTGACTCAACAAATTGTTTTTTACAGTATATGTACACTGCCGTTCAAAAGTTTGAGATCCAGTAAGATTTTTAATGTTTTTAATGGAGTCTCTTATGCTCATCAAGGCTATTTTTATTTGATCCAAAAATACAGAAAAACAGCAATATTGTGAAATATTATTGCAATTTTAAATAACAGTTTTCTATTTTAATATACTTAAAAATATAATACATCCTTAACACATTCTTGCTAAATAAAAGTGTTAATTTCTTTAACCAAAAAAAAGAAAAAAATGTACATATAACAAACATTTGAATAGTAGTGTATACTGTAACAATTTCTATTTTGTATAAACACTGTTCTTTTTAACTACTTATTTATCAAACACTCCTGAAAAAAAAAATATCACAGGTCCCAAAAAACATTAAGCAGCACAGCTCTTTCGAAGGATCATGTGACACTGAAGACTGGAGTAATGATGCTGAAAATTCAGCTTTGCTTCACAGGAATAAATTATATTTTAAAGTATATTAAAATGGAAAACCGTTTTTTTTTTTTCAAATTGTTTTTTTCTGTATTTTGGATCAAATAAATACAGCCTTGATGAGCATAAGTTATTTCTTTAAAAACATTTAAAAATCTTACTAATCCCAAACATTTAAACGGCAGTGTGTATTTTTTTGTATAATTTGGTTTTTCATTTCTAAATCACTTTTAATGTTTTCTTTATGGAGTCAGTGTACAGTATGTTCCGCTCCTGTTCTTCTGGGTTTCTTGTTTGCTACTTGTTTCAGAACATTTTTTCCTCTCTCAATTGCCCAAATTGATTTCCTTCTTTGCTTGTCTTTTTTTGTCTTTCTCTTGTTTGTGTCTCTCTGGCTCTTTTCTCTCTCTCACTAGTAGACATTAGGCTGTTTATGTAAACCCTAAGCCGCTGGCCACTCATTTAAACTCTTTTGATTTCACAGGCGATCCTGTGGGTAGAAAGTTTATAAATAAAGCCGCACAGTCCCGTCTGCCAAGCTCAATCAAGCACCGTCATTCAATAGGGATAACCTTTTCAACGCTGTGCCTCTCACTGCTTCTTTTTTTTCTCTGCCCTCCTGTTTTCTTCCACGCTTTCATTACCGGCCTTCTGACCTCAGTCTCTCCTCTTCCTCCCAACGGCCAAAGCACCTCAAGGGCTTGTCCCAGGAGAGCTTATTCCAGCTTCCGTGCCCTGCCATGCATTACATATTCCATGTAACAGGAGAATTTTTTGAAGGGGAAAAACATTGACCTCTTTAAAGCCTGTGGTCTAATTCACTGTTATGATTTGAACCTGGTGTTGTAGTAATGTAAGACTGTATAACACGGGTGCATTACTAGTTCTGCTCCCCCCGGGTCACTAGGATGAAGGAGTGTCAGGCGTGCAAGGAGTATCGGTCTTAATCCCAAGTGTGCCATCCATTCATGTACATCAGCAGTACAGTATATTATAACTATAATAGCTGGGTTTCCATCCATGTGCACTACCATTCAAAAGTTTGGGGTCAGAACCTTTAATTTTTTTTTTTTTTTTTAAGTAATTTTGTTTCTTGAGCACCAAATCAGTATATTAGAATGATTTCTAAAGGGTCTTGTGACACTGAAGACTGCTGTAATGACTGCTAATCCATCGCAGGAAGAAATTACATTTTGAAATGTTCTAAAAAAGGTGTTTAAAGTCACATGAGAGAAGGCATTGCGATATGATTGGATCTGACTTGGTTATGATCGGCTGTGATTGGTTCATGTGAGAAATCCTACCTCTTGTGTTCTCAAATCAGTCTGAATGAACAATATACTGCCGTTAATGGGAAGACTAATTTTAAAAAGTAAGTAAACAATGACACGCTTGGATATAACCATTTTGTTACTTAAAAATAAGACTTGAAATAGCATGAAAACATGATCTATGGGAGTTTTAAGTGAGTAATCAGCTCGGTGAGATTTAAAATCTCAGGGGTCGTTTACACAACGTTTTCAGCCAAAAACTGTACACTTTTTATGCCTTTTGCCTGTTCGTTTACACAACAACAGCATTCTGGGGTCTGAAAATGGGTTTCAAAGTGCAATATGGAAATCTTTGAAAACGGTGACATAATGCGCGTGCATAGTACGTGTTAGGTATGTAGACATACGCAGTACCTGTCGATTTTAAAGGCCAGTGCAAAAAAAAAAAAAATCAGCGCGCCAACTACTGGCCTGGCATGTTTAATACAGCATTTTTGGACAGTTTTCGTGGACAGTTTTCGTAATTACGAAACGTTAACTCAAGGGAAAAACTTTGTCGGCTTTTTTGTGACTTTAATGGACAGGACAGTAGAGAGATGACAGGAAAGTACTGGGCAGAGAGAGGGGAGCAGGATCGGCAAATGACCTCGAGATGGGATTTGAACTCGGGTCGCCATGAGCAGAGAATATACGTTCACAAATAAAATGTGTTGCTTAAATTGTTATTGCCTTGAGTTATTATTTTGGAATAAATGTGACATGCTTAAAAACACTAATATTGTTCATGTAAAAATATAAAATAGTTTTTTCTCTCTTTTTCTAATAGTGTAAGTAATGTTTATCTAACAAAGAATGTGATTGGGACATGAATTTACATTTGATTTAAAAAAAAAAAAAAAAAAAAAAAAAAAAAGAACACCACTGCACACCAGTGAATATACTATATGATTTTTAAAATCTGGACATACACTTTCTACACTCCTTTGACATCTGAAGAACCTTTCTGTTTCACAAAAGGTTCTTTGTGGCGATAGAAGTTTCTTCAGATTATAAAAAGGTAAGAACAAGATGGTTCTTTTAAAGAACCTTTGGCTGAATGGTTCTTTGTGGAACCAAAAATGGTTCTTCTGTGGCACTGTTGTAAAGCACCTTTATTTTTAAGAATGTAAATGTTAAAATGGTTAAGGAGTAAAACTGGGCATCTTACACTAAACGACTGTGATTGACATACTAATAGACTTTTAAGATGCTCCAAACACAACAAATGCATAACAAATGAAAGCAAGATGTGTTAAAATCCCTTAAAAATATCAAACATGTGTGATATCTTCAGACTGGTTGGAATTATAGTGTGAAACTAAACAATTTGAGTCTGTGACCATCATATGCTAAGCAATCTATGAAATCTGGCAACTCATTTGCAGACTGGTGTCAGCTTGTCCAGATTGTAAATCATGGAAAAATTGGGGCAAAAGTTGTGTAGGATATTACAGTCGTAAGGAGATGGTTGGAAATTGTTTCAAATCATGTGACCAAATAATTTGCGTTGATAATTGGCTGCTGTTACCTCCCAGAGCTCTTAGATATGTCATTTTGTCTTTTAAACTGCTGATTTCATCTGGCGAACTGGCCCCCTGACTAAGCCTGGTTTCTCCCATGGTTTTTCTCTCCATTTCTTTTACCGATGGAGTTTTGGTTCCTTGCCGCTGTCGCCTCTGGCTTGCTGAGTTGGGGACACTTAATTTCCAGCGATATCGTCGACTTGATTGCACAGATACTATTTGAACTGAACTGAGATGGACGATGACATCATAGAATCGATGAACTGAATTTAACCGAAAATGGAGTGTTTACTGTTGTCCTGTTGCTCTATTACACATCGCATTATTTTTCCTATTTAGTACTGTAAAGCTGCTTCGACATAATCTGTATTGTTAAAAGTGCTATATAAATATAGGTGACTTGACTTGACTTGAATGCTTTAAACTGCAAGTCGGTTATTACATCTATTTAAGCTTTGTTTTATTTACAAATAGTTTTAGTATTTTCCCATTTTCTTGCATAAAGTATGTAATGTGATATAACAAGTTTGGAGTGATCGGCTAATCCAGATTACTTTTGTGGAGACTGAGGACAACTACAATTTAGGAGAAGTAGAAACAGAGAAGAAAGTTGACGGGAGTCAGAAGAAAGAACAAAAAAATGAAAACATTTGGGGGGAGAAGCTAAAGCTGGGAAAGCCATTAGCCCCCGGAATCCAATTAAGGCAGGAGTTATGGAAAAATGGAGACGTGTTTTAGACTGAAATAAAAAACGCTCCATTTCCAAAATGAGTTTATCTCATCTGTCCACAGGTTCACTCCTGGAGGAGGAGCAGCGGGGCCAGAAGCCTCGAGGCCCGTAGCTGTGCGCAGCTTTCGATTACCACGCTTTTCCCCACACTGACCCCGGCTCAGGTGGATACACTTTAGTATAATCGGCTGAAGTCACTGGGATTTTAATTTGGAGGGGTTGTTTGGCAGAGTCTCTAATTTTGTATGTATGGTACGCAAGATTTGAATTAGCCATGGACATAGAAAGCAAATGGGCATCTGTTCGTCTGATTTGTACCCAGTAGTGGATGATTATAGTCTCTGTCCTTTACTCAGTGTTTGGACGTCTGGCTGTGGGGGTCAGGGATGGTCAGACTTTGCAGTGGTTCAGTGAATAGGTTTTGTGTCTGTTGATGATGTTTGCGTGTGGGTGTTTCGTATCTCTGATGGAAGGAACAGGTGATTGATGAGACTAACAGCAGGACTGTGTCCTCCAGCTAGCCTATTGGATTTGTAGTTCAGATACTTACTAATCCTGCTAGTGATGACTGCACCGGCTTGACCTGGCAGCCCACTCTGTTTGTCTGTGAGTTAGACTGTGTATATGTCTCTCCACTGATGCATCAAGCAGTGTTTCACTGGCTTTTGTAGTTCATATATCGAGCCACTGTCCTTATAAGGGCAAACTGTGCCAGATGGGTTTTTCCCAATTTCACAAACTGAGATTTCTTAAGACATATTTCTCTCCCTTAAAGAAGTTCACTTCCAGAAATTTTTTTTACAGATAATTTACTCACCCCCTTGTCATCCAAGATGTTTTTGCCTTTCTTTCTTCAGTCGATAAGAAATTGTTTCTTGAGGAAAACATTCCAGAATTTTTCTCCATATAGTGCACTTTAATGGTGCCCCCGAGTTTGAACTTCAAAAATGCAATTTAAATGCAGCTTCAAATGGCTCTAAACGATCCCAGCCAAGGATCATTTTCGAAACAAATTGACAGTTTGTTTACTTTTAAACCTCAAATGCTCGTCTTGTCTCATCTCTATGATGCGCATGCGTAGTCTGTGTAGTCCGGGTCAATACAGTTGAAAAACTCCCATCTTGTTTTCTTCTTCAACGTCAAAATCATTCTACATGGCTGTTTTACCTTTTTCTGTAAAGGGTGTTTGCATGTTCACTTTGTAAACACTGGGTCGGTCCTTCTGCAGCGATGCAGGGCGATTTTAAAGTTCGACATACCCTAACCCAACTGACAGGAAAAAAGTTCACGCAGACTTAGACAAGCGTTTCAAAAAGTATATAAATTGTCAATTTGTTTCGAAAATGACCGATTGTTTTTCTAGATGCTTCCTCGGCTGGGATCATTTAGAGCCATTTAAACTGCATTTTGAAAGTTCAAACTTGGGGGCACCATTGAAGTCCACTATATGGAGATAATTTCTCCATAAGTTTAAATTTTTTCCTTAAGAAACATAATTTCTTGTCAACTGAACAAAGAAAGCCACAAACATCTTGGATGGCAAGGGGGTGAGTAAATCATCTGTAAATTTTCATTCTGGAAGTGAACTCTAATAATAAATAGAATAAATAAATAGAATAAATCTAAGGTTTAAACATGCACCTCCCACTAAAGAATTGTTTTCATGTTTATGTAACTATAATAATAAATAAGTATGGAATTCCATAGTTTTCTGCATTTAAATATTATAAATATGTTTATGGTTGTATACATTTACATTATACTTTTACCTATTTCTATTTATTTACTTATATTTATTTAATGCATTATGTATGGTAGTAGTATTAGTAATAACTAGAGGCTAAAGTTCATAAACAAACTTTGATGTTGGCTTGAGAAAGCCAACATAGGTGGCCTTGAGGCAAAAGAGCCTCAGTCTGAATGAACAATATAATGGTGTTAATGGGAAGACTAGTTTTAAAAAGTAATCAACTCACACACTTTGTCAAAATAAAACATAAAATGACATGAAAACTGTGGGAGTTTTTAAGTGTGTAATCAGCTTGGTGAAAAGCTAATCTCTTTGTTTGTGAGCAATATTTACCAAGTTTTGATGACTAATGACCTGAAAAATTAAAAAGTAGTTAAAAGTTAGCTATTAAAAAGAATAGATGAACATAAGTTCATAAATAAAATATATTGTTTAAATTGTTACTGCCTTGAGCCATTATTTTGGAATAAATGTAAAATGTGTAAAAACATAAACTTGATGAGATTTATACTTGGCTTTAATAAGTAGAGTGTTGATTACACTGAATTTTTCACACAATATCTTAACCATCCTTTCTCTAAATTTGGAATTTTGGATATGACAGAGAAAAAAAATATCACTGCTTGAATTCGAGTCTGTTCTCCTCCGGCCAACAGGAACGAAGAGTCGGTATTCAGTGCAAGCCTGTAACACTTGGGCAGAACACGACTTTCCACTTAGGCAGCACAATGGAATCCGCTCCTACAGTGTGTTTCCCCTAGACAGCCATTCTTAACGAGTTCAACATGATTCAAAGCAGTGCCCAATACATATTTCAAATAGCACTACTAAATACTTGTTTTTCTTTAATCGTTGCCTGTGATGGTTATCCATCTTCTCCCCTGGATCCAGGCAGCCGGTTTGTGCTTATCTGTGGGAACGGCGTGAGATAACTGGAGTTGGTAAACCATTTGTCTGAGTGCACAAAAGACACATTTCCCCCTACAAGAGACGGGATATAGTTAGTGTGCACATGAGATGAGATCAAACAATTCTGGTACGTGCGATTTGCGCCGGAAACTTCTCAATGTTTGATGCTGGGGGTCTCCCTGACACCACCCCAGGGGCCTGTACAATACCGCTAAACCTTTCCGCAGATGACCGTAAAAGAGGGTGGGAGTGAGTGAAGGCCATATGGCTATCCATCGTTCACATGCTCGACAGGCAGCTCTCCGCTAACCTTGTTTGGGGTGGAAGGTGTAGGCCGAGGCATTTCACAAGAGAGAACTTTATTTGAGTTCATTTCCTCCTTTCAGGAACTTCAGCTAGCTTTGTTCAACCGTATCCACCTTCACTCTTCCAATCTGTAAAAAGCAGCATACTTGGGAAAATTTACTACATGATTAAATATGACTTACAAGCGCAGGACAAGGATTATCCATTCCAAAATAATGGATAAAGGAATTAGTCGCAGGTTGTAAACCAAAAGATGATGGAAAAATAGAGGAGTTCTTAGAGGAGTTCTTTCTATGAAATCATTTTCAGGTTGATTGATCGCTCTACGGAGTGTTATGATTCCCCTCTTTGACCTTTTTCTGGTTCCCTTATCTTTTTGATAAATGTGAACGTGCATCATCCCGTATCCATACAGGGAGTTAATGTGTTTGAAGGTTATTACCCCTCATCATCCTCAACGTTTTTGAATCTCTCAGGGCTTTCACCTCACACATCTCCTAAATTTCTTCCACGGCTGTAAGATATTATTGCTGTGGAAAATGGGCATTCGGGAGCCACAGCAGCTCTCAGGCGATTGTGTGTGCGGCGGCAGCGCGTGTCTTTTTGTGTTTACACTGAATTTGGGCCTTTTCATTGTTTTTCCTTCCATGTCTCAGTGGAGGAACAGGTTTGATTTGTGAACTGCTAGTTGGTGATGGTAGATTGCGTAGCTCTGAGGTCCAATTAACTCGTCACGCCACAGCGCACGCCATTAGGAGGTGCATGTTTGGGCCTCTACGGCGGGCACGTGTCGGTCTTCTAGCCTGTA
The DNA here is from genome assembly GCA_019740295.1 of Labeo calbasu. Taxonomy (NCBI): domain Eukaryota; kingdom Metazoa; phylum Chordata; class Actinopteri; order Cypriniformes; family Cyprinidae; genus Labeo; species Labeo calbasu. Next base: position 34,355 of record JAHKKF010516674.1, on the reverse strand, counting down.
CTGTCATACTGGAAGGGAAATGGAAGGAATTTTATGACTGTCCTTGGCTAGCTGGCTTTTTCTTTTTGTATTGATCTTTGTCCCCAAACCAGAAGGTCCTTGGCTGAGCATTTCTAATACGCTCAAGCTGCCTTCCGTCACCCCACATATAGATTGACTCGCAAAGCTGTGTCCTTCGGAAAAAGAGAGAATTAAGGCTCACTGACAAGAAAAAAAGTAGAACCATTTCTGCTCAGACTTGAATGGATTCATTTTCATGTGTTTTTGTTTCTTATTCGCTCTCAATCAGTTACAGGGACTGGGGTTCAAGAGGGGGTAGAGTTGCTTGCTTTCTGAGTCTTGATTTATTTATCCTCATTGAGATGGAAGGCAATATTTCGTCTATTTGGATGGAGCCGTCCATCCTGTTTTAAGTGATTTTGAATGGTCACGATTTTGAATCCTCTTCAGACAGAGAACCGCAATTTGCATTGACTAGCCTCAGCCGTGCAGCCGTAATAAAAGCTTTGCACCTGCTCTGCGCTTGGGAAAATGGAGATTCCTGATGCCAGAGCTAATCGACTATCGAAACTGATGGATACGAAAATCAAACTGAACAAGCCACTCAGTGTTTCAGCTTACAGAGGTCGCCGCCATATCCTCTCGAAAGGGATGATTTCTTTTAAATTGGTACCTTTTTCTCATCAGATCATGTTGAGATTTCCTTATTGTAATAATGAAGTTTTTTTTGTGTTTTTGCTCCAGTCAGGGTTGGGTTTTAGTGTGATGGCAACACGTCAAGTGGCACGAGCACCAGAGACCACAGGTTAGCCTGAGTGGAAGAATGCTCTGTCCTAAACGCTTGTAACTAAATCCTCACTGTGGAACCACACAAACACTTGTGTTGTGGTACAGCGAGCGCTTGACTTACGGTGTGTTTCATTTGTATCCCAGCGTAGGTCCCCACCAGCCCTTATTAGGTGACTGTGTGGAAAAGAACAAGTTGTAAAGAATGCAGGATCTCTTCACGGCCGCACATCTGCGCTCCGCGGTCTCTCGGTGCTGTGGAAAGTATTAAAGGGGGACTGGATCAGTCCTTTTTTAAAATTTTTTATTTTTTTTTCATTCCCCTTCTTCTCAGTCCATAATTTTCTTACTGCTGTAATCTTACTTGGGCATCTTGCATCATATCCCTGCGTTCATTAATCACAGTTTAAAAAAATAAAACGCAGTAGAGGCGGGAGGGGAAAATGCCTTGTGCAGAGATGGGGTATTAGGTGTCTCTGGTTTGGGGCTGTGCTAGACTAACTAGCATCTGTCATGAATATAAAACCGTGCTGCTTAAATGAGGGGTACGTTTTGAGTTTTGATACAGTCTGGGGTCATTAAAGATAGACTGGTGCTGTCCAGAGTAATCAGACAGGAAGTTTTGCGGTGAGGTGCTTAACAACCTTTTAGGGCATGAAAAAACCACCCATAGCTATGACCGTGTCCTGAAATAGCCCGCCTCCTGCCGTGTCACCATGAAATACGTAGCCTCAGATATTTCGGTCTGGTCGTTTTGTTACCTGGACGCGGATGAAAGAACCGCAAGTCGGTTCATATGATGATGGCGCACAGGAAAATCTGCTATGATCGGGCCCAGACGGAATCTGCGGACACTTTTCGTATTTTCCGTGCTGATTTTTAGGGGAAAATCTGTGGAATGGCTTTAGATATGGTGAAATGTGGTATATGGAATTAATAGTATTAAACTCTTGACAGTGGATGAAAGGGTAACCAATACGCCAAAATATTTGATGAATAAACACTTAAGGAATGGAGGATATGTAGAAAATAGTCAAAAATTACAATAATAAAAATGAAGAAAAATAAAGCAGAAAAAATCTATATAGCACATTTAAAAGATGCCAAGGAATATCCATGTACAGTACTGCTCAAATGTTTGGAGTCAGTAAGATTATTATTATTATTATTATTATTATAAAAATTAATGCTTTCATTCAGCAAAACCACAATAAAATTAATCAAAAGTGACGGAAAAGGACCACAGATTCCAAAAGCAAATTAATAATAATAATAAAATTAAAAAATGGATATGTGCAAGCAGCAATTACCAGGGTTTAAGCGCTTAAGGTATTTAAGCATATATGGAAAAAGACATGACATATTATTTAGCAAGGCTGTACCCACCTAAATCAATGATCAAAAAAGCATTTTTGGCAAATCCAGGTAATTTACCTTAGAATAGGGTGACCAGACGTGCCACTTCCCGGAGACACGTTCAGCACAGGATTTCTAAATTGCCTAAAATAACCAGGTGTTGGTTGTTTGCGCTGCACTGATCGATTGTTGTACGACATCAAAGTACTGCAAGAGCTATAGAAAGCAGAACAGACAGGTCTGGCCTAGAGAGTAATGTTGTGTATCTAGGAATTTCTCAGTCACTGGTAAATCGATTGCAGCTTGCTCAAAATGCTGCTGCCAGACTAATGACTGGTAGGAGAAAGAGGGATAGAATAACTCCAATTTTAGCATCCTTGCAATGGTAACCTGTCAGATATCGGATCAATTTCAAGGCCTTAGTAAAAAAAATTCTAAATCTGAAACGGTCTCACGCCTTCGTATTTGTCAGATCTTGTTATTTTACATAAACCTGTTAAAAACTTAAGATCTGCTGATAAAATTATTCCTCTGGGTACCGTGGTCCTGACTTAAGCGAAAAGGTGATCAGTCCTTATCAATAGCTGGTCCTCAGCTATGGAATAACCTTCCTCTAGCCATATGTTCTGCCCCCTCTGTGTTCGCTTTTAAAATGGCTTTGAAGAAGCACTTTTATATCATGGCATTTGAGTCTGATTTAGGAGAGACATAACCTGTGTTTACTTTTTAAGATGTTGTGTTTGTTATTGTCTTTGTATGGTTTTCTTGAATGAATGTACAGCACTTTGACCGATTTCTTTCAAATTTCTCTCAGACCTTTGGGGCTTGTGAGTCCTTACATAAGTGTTCCGAGTTTGGCAGAGATATCTCATTCCATTCAGGAGTTATAGGCATTTTACTAAAAGTGGCCCTGCCCCTTTCGAACGTTTTGGCGTTCCTTTGCGACGGTGAGTGATATTCACTCTCCAGAATCTTTCTGCACTGGTTCTGATTGGACAAAAAACCTAGAACTAGTTCTAGGGCTAGTAAGTAGGTTTTTTAAAAAAATGCAAAAATTTCAGTCTGCGACTGACTGTTTAAGGGTTATGAGCGATTTTGTACTTTTTATTGCTGTAGCGCCCCCGTCAGACCGATTGGGGCGAGACTTGGTCACGTTGTCTGCAGCTACAGTGCTTGCAGTGCTTGAATCCCTAATAAAATTAATTTAAAAAGCTAGGTAACACAACTGAAAAAATGAAGAAATGTTTATTGAGCACCAAATCAGCATCTTATATCAGGCCTTACGTCTGAAAAGCATATTAAGCACTGACTATAACCTTAAACCATTACAGGTGCAGGAGGCAGGGTGAATGAACCCTAAGTTTAGGAATGTGTTAAGATCCAATAAGACTTCTGTGTCTACATCATATCCTCATTCTCAAATGCACACAAGAATGTAAGACAAGCTTGTTGTTCTTTTGTCTTATATTTGTTTCTCTCTTCCTCTCCAGCGGGTCTACGGAGGAGTTTTCGCCTCAGCAGAAGAGATAAGAAGACAAATAAGTCGATGTATGAATGTAAGAAAAGTGAGCAGTACGACACAGCTGACGTGCCCACTTATGAAGAGGTGACGGCCTACCGGAGAAAACACGGAGACAGGCACAGACTTGTTGTGTTAGTTGGTAAGTAACAACTTCCACCTTATTTTTGCTATAAGAGCGGGCTTGGCCATTTGTACATTTTATGGGTCTGTCTTCCGGTCTCATCCACATCCGGCTATTTTTAGCTATACAAAACAGCTTGTTTTGCTACTTGATATTGCAAATTGGTGTGTCTTAGCATATTATTTTAATATATTGTCCTAAAACACAATGGTTTGTAGTGCAAACAGTATTACCATTTAGTGCATGTTGTTATACTTCTCGTTATTTCCCTCTTGCCCATGGGCTTACTTCCGCATTGAGGAATAAGGTGGCTAAGAAAAGTGAATTTTTGCTGTCCAAATGATGACCATCATCATTTAAAAGTTTTCTGAAACACTGAGGCTATACACAAGCAGTGCTTTACCCACAAAAAGCACTTGACTAATCCATAAATCCTGTTCTGCTGTGGGACTCTCACTCAATTCAGCCCTCAAAAGACCCCTAGAGCTTACAGGACCAGTTGAGGATTAATTCGTCTTTGTGACACTTCATTTGCAGCGCTGGTGTTCTATTGGAACATTTTATTCCTTCTTAATATTATTCACCAAAGAATTGTTAACACTTATTTTCAAGGGAACAGCGAGGGTGAAACCGCACTGAGACGTCAGCTTTACAAAGTGAAAAAAATCTTGAAATGACATTAGGTTTTTGAATGTCAGATTTGGTGTTTGTTTGCCAGAAATTCTGGACAAAGGATATAGAGGCCCGAACAATAAATTAAGTGTTTCATAAAAGTGTGAATAAAGAGCATTTTAGATTTGTATGACAGATAGCTTGAGGGTTTCAGGTTCCTTTCTTTTGTTTTACTTGTTGAAATACTGCATTAACCTCTTCTCATCTACCTCCTCTGCTCCAAATTGAATTCATAATTTGTTTTTCCCAGAGTCAAAGGTTTGTTGTTGTGAAAAGTACCTCATGTACTGACAAGTAATGTTGACCAGGTGTATAAAATATTTCACATGCGAATCAGCGAGAGGTAGCACAGGGTCATAGTTCACCGCAGTAGATTGAGCCGTGTGTTTGTGAACACAACACGGCATATGGATTCTATCACGGTTTTGTTGGTGCATGTAATTAATGGGGTGTATGTTCATAGGCCTGTGTGAGGGAGTGCATAAGGTGGTCTGTTTAATTAATCAAGCTTTTCTACTGTCAGGATGCCCCTCTGGTAATTTACAACTCAGTTGCGGTCAAACTAACACAAATATTTAAGTTTGTCTCAAAAGGTGGAGGGCAGCATCATGGATGTCTCAGTCGTGACAAAACCAAGGATCTGCTGTGTTTTCTCTCTGAACTGTTATTCTGTCCCTTGGGGTCATGCTTTAACTTTTCCTGGCCTGCACTTTTTATTCTTTTTTTTTTTTCTCCCGTCTTATTTCGTATTCTTTGCCGGTTGTTTTATTGCATTTAATAATGCAGCCATGAATGATGCCATTTGAATCTTTCTCCCCATATGTCTCTCTTTGTATGTAGTTATTCTTGTGATTTGCTATTGCGTTTGCAGTAGAGTTGTCTCTAACGAATATTTTGGTAATCAAGTAATTGTTCTATTATTCTGACGATTAATCGAATAATCGGGTAATTATAATTGCCCCAAGTAAACAATAGTCTTTAAAATGACTTAAAATACATATATAATAGCAATGAGGCAGTAATCATTAGTTTAAATAACGTATCAAAAGCAAGTAATCATATGGTTTTATTGAACAAAACTTAAAATACATAATGTATTATAAACAATAGAGCTAACGTACATTACGCATTATAGCAAATGACTGCAGAGGGCGCCAACTGCTTGACGTCAGCGTTGCAGTGTTTTGATTTCATCAGATGACGGCTCGATTATAAAGCAGGATTTTTGTGCAGAGTAGCGTTCGGAAGAGAGAGCTATGTATATGTATATGAAAACAGTTTTATTGAGAATGTGGCTGCATTGAAAATACAGTATGTGAGCACAGAGACGCAAACAAATGTAAAAGGCAATACAACGCAATGTCGTCATTAATATGCTAATTAGCATATGACGTCATCTAGCAACATTTTAGTGACTTTTCAAGTTGGCTTTAGCTACTTTCCATTGAAAGAAGTTGGCAACACTGCCTGCCGATTGTTTTTGCACTTTACAGCGCAATCTAGTCCTTGTTTCATATTGACTAAACAACATTTGATACAAATGTCCACTTAATCTTTAAGATTTGGACATTTCTTTACGACAGAAATGCTACAGCCACTGTAATTTCTTGAATATGTGGACATCAAAACATGTAAACTCAGAGCGAGGGTTGAAACTTTTATTTTGAAATCACAATGAACAGTTAGCATACTGAAAAATATTGATGTACTCTCCTGTGTTTGAATAGGCTTATAAATGATTTACCTTACAAACTCGATGAAATGGTGCAAGTTGCGTTCCCAGATGAACGTTATAATAAACCCAAACTTGCAACAATATGCAGAGATGGAGTTTGAGAAGCTCCACACGTGTAAATGATAACAGTTTGTGTGGAGCAGCATGTACTGTAAACACAGTCATTTTGACGTACGTAACCTACGTGTATATAAATAAAACGCATATATTAAACCTGCCTGGCATATACAGTTTTATGCAAAGGTTTGGTAACCCCTTGCAGAATCTGTGAATACTTCTAACAAAATAAGAGTGATCATACAAAATGCATGTTATTTTTTATTTAGTACTGTCCTGAGTCAGATATTTTACATTAAAGATGTTTACATATAGTCCACAAGACCAAAAAAATAGCTGAAATTATTAAAATAACCCCATCAAAAGTTTGGGAACCCTTGGTTTTTAATATTGTGTGTAATTACCTGGATCATCTACGACTTTTTTTTTGTTTTGTTTAGTGATGGTTGTTCATGAGTCCCTTGTTTGTTCTGAACAGTTAAACTGAACATTGTTCTTCAGAAAAATCCTCCAGGTCCTGCAGATTCTTCAGTTTTCCAGCATCTTTTGCATCTTTAAACCCTTTCCAGCAGTGACTGTGTGGTTTTGAGATCCATCTTTCCACACTGAGTACAATTGAGGGACTCGAACACAACTAAAAAAGGTTCAAACTTTCACTGATGCTCCAGAAAGAAACACGATGCATTAAGAGCCGGGGGGTGAAAACTTTTTGCATTTGAAGATCAAGATAAATTGTACTCAATTTGTCTTCCAGGAAACATGCAAGTATCTTCTGTTCCAAAGGGCAGTACTAAATGGAAAAAATGATACTTCAACAAAATAAGAAAAATTTGGACATCTTCATCCCGTTCAAAAGTTTTCACCCCCCACCTCTTAATGCATTGTGTTTCCTTCTGGAGCATCAGTGAATGTTTGAACCTTTTGTAATAGTTGTGTTTGAGTTCCTAAGTTGTCCTTAGTCTGAAAAAATGGATCTCAAAATCACACAGTCACTCCTGGAAAGGGTTCAAATATGCAAAAGATGCTGAAAAACTGAAGAATCTGCAGGACCTGGAGGATTTTTCTGAAGAACAATGTTCAGTTTATCTGTTCAGAACAAACAAGGAACTCATGAACAACTATCACAAAACAAAAAAAACAGTCATAGATGATCCAGGTAACAACACACAATATTAAGAACCAAGGGTTCCCAAACTTTTATAGGGGTTTATTTTAATAATTTGAGCATTTTTTGGTCTTGTGAACTACATGTGAAAATTTTTTCTGTAAAATATCTTACTCAGGACAGTACTAAATAAAAAATAACGTGCATTTTGTATGATCTCTCTTATTTTGTTAAATTATTTACACTTTTACAGATTCTGCAAGGCGTTCCCAAACGTTTGTATAAAACTGTATTTAACTGAAACGTAGCGTTTGTGAATTCACAATACTGTTATTCTTTATTGTGATCTTTAAATGGTTTTAATATATCATGCAGCCTTGGAAATGGTCTAATAATGCGTTTCATGGATTCTCGTAGGTGCTTACTCGACAGTCGTGACAGCCCTAGTTTGCAGTTTGAATGAAAGTGATTCATTTGAAAGCACATTCAACTTTTACACTCCCAATAGGTGTTTACCCTTGTCTGCGGACAACAGGGTCAGGCAAAATCGCCCCCGAAATAAAATAGTCTTATTCCCCTTTGCTTTCTCCAACACGACTGACCCACGATTTGCGGTTCGGTTTCAAACAACTTTCCAGACGAATCAAGATCTTATCTGTTTGGATACATATTAATCGAGCGGCCAAAGTCAACACATTTAACATATGCGCTGCTTCGCAAACCCGCCGTAGTGTTTTAACTGAAACCTGATTATTTAACATAGCAAATGATCTGTTTTTTTCTACATGTTTGAGTTAAGGTTGAAGAGATTTCAGTTGATATAGTGGTGGTTCAGACAGAAGAATGACCATTGAGGAAAATGATGATCTAAAGGAGCTGTCGGTTCAAACAACGGATCAAATTCTTTATTTCCTTTTATATCAGAATTTTCCTTCTCTTTCCACACATCTCTGTCTGGGCCTTTATAATTGAACATAACAATTTGGGCTGCAATGTGTTGTTTCTTCCTAGAGCTATCAAGTACAATTTCTACACATCTGAGCAGTTGGCAGGGTCTTGTACAAGTAGCATAATGCCCAGTCTCTCCGAAGGCTTAAAATCTCGCCAAAAAAGCTTTAATTGTGAACTTATCACACATATAAATGCGAACGAAGGTTATTTTTCGGACACACTTGGTGGAATGTGTTAATGCTGATAAAATAAGGACATGATGACGGTGCGTTGAGTGAAGGTTGGACTTCGGCCCCCCACGTTCAACCAGCCTAGCAGCTCCTCAAGGTTAACGGCATCTGCGCCGCGCTTGGCCTGGAAGTTATTAAGCCTTTCGTATTAGCCTTCTCCCCTAATGAGCGCCCTAATGACTACTGACACTTTTACGACCGCTGCAACCTGCCCCTGTGAGTGCGCACATACACTTGGATAGAAAAACAATTACTGAAATGTGTTATTTTATTGAAGCTGTTGAAGACTAAAGGGCTAGTTTTTGTTTGGGTCAATAAAGCACATGACGATGAACAGAAAAATCAGGAAAAACATACACAAAGGCAAGTCAGTTAAAGCACCACCGTCATATTTTGAAGGCTGTAGGGATCTGGCTGGCTGCTTACGGCTTGAACTCAGACTACAAGTTCCAATGCTGTTTGTGGCTTTTTGGATACAAGCGGCTATACATCAGAGATAGGGCGAGCTGCTGTGGCGATGAATGATTGAGGGCTTTAAACTCATTTAGTGCACACGATGAGTGAATAGAATGGCCTAGAGACTGTGGACCATCCGTCTTCCCTTTGACAAGGTTTCTATGTGGGCCTGGAAGCAGGCAGACAGGGCCTAGTGGGGTCTGGAGTTTAACATCCCCTGAAAATAAAGATTGTTTGAGTTTGCGGGTCCTTTTAAGGTTAGGGAGCATTTGCGTATGAAATATGGCTGGTTGGAAACATGCATTGCGGTGTGCTTTTTTACTTTTCCACCTATATATACACACATAAACATGGAGTTTTTACATATGGCTCTCAAACAGGAGCCCCACATTACTGTGTTTTAGTGACCCTAAAACACATGAAATAATCTTCTGTTTCCTCACTGTAATAAATTTCGAATCTTACTCATCTCCTCTATCACAGTGGAATAAGGATAGCACGTTTCGCACCGTCATGGACTTGTCTGTGTGTGTGTGTGTGTGTGTGTTGGAAAGTGTATGATGCATCAGATGAGAATGTGTATTCTCTCTGCGAGTAGGAAAAACATCTGCTTTGTGTTCTCTAACATATAGATTTTGATTTGTGCATGTCTCATAGCAATCATTAACAGCTAATAGAAAAACCACACTTGACTCTTTGCATTGTACAGTGTGAATCTTGGCTCTTTAATGGAGCCTTGACATGCGGAATTGCATGAAGGGATCGAATCCCTGTTCCTGTGTGTTTTTGCTGTATGTGCTACAAGTCAAACGTTTTTGGACAATAAGATTTTTAATGTTTTTTAAAGAAGTCTCTTCTGCTCACCAAGCCTGCATTTATTTGATCCAAAATACAGCAAAAGCAGTAATATTATGAAATATTTCTACTATTTCAAATAACTGCTTTCTATCTGAATATATGTAAAAATGTAATTTATTGCTGTGATCAAAGCTACATTTTCAGCATAATTTCTCCAGTCTTCAGTGTCGCATGATTCTCAGGAATCATTCTAATATGCTGATTTGTTTTTTATTATTATTGTCAATATTTAAAACAGTTGAGTAAATTTTTCCAGGACTCTTTGATGAATAGAGAGATCCAAAGATCAGCATTTATCTGAAATAAAAAGCTTTTGTAACGTTATATACGTTATTACGTTATGTAACGCCATTTATAATGTTACAAAAGATTTCTGTTTCAGATAAATGCTGTTCTTCTGAACTTTATATTCATCAAAGAAACCTGAAAAAAATCTACTCATCTGTTTTCAACATAATAATAATAATAAATGTTTTTTGAGACGCAAATCAGAATATTAGAATGATTTCTGAAGGATCATGTGACTGGAGTAATGTATTCAAATAGAAAACGGTTATTTTAAATAGTGAAAATATTTCAGAATGTTAAAGTTTTTGCTGTACTCTGGATCAAATTAAACGCAGGCTTGGTGAGCAGAAGAGACTTCTTAAAAAAAAAAAAAAAAAAAACATCAAAAATCTTACTGTTCAGAAACTTGACTGGTAGTTTATTTGCCTCAGAAGATCATCTCAGAGCTTGTAGTTAGAAAGAGATGCAAGGAGGAGAAATGGATGACTCAAATCTTTCATTATATTCACTATGCTTGAGCTGGGTAGTACAGTGAAAATTTTAAGTAATATTTATGTTTATATATATGTTGTATATTAAGTAATATATGTAAATGAATAGTGCATGAGTTTAAAATCACAACAAATAATGAAAATAAGTGTTTTTATTTTTTTTAAACAAGCTGACTAAACTTAATTACATTTGTAATCCAAATTCATTGTTTACACTGTCCGCTTTTTGTATACACTACCTTTCAAATGTTTGGGATCAGCAAGATCAGTTTGTGCTCACAAATGTTACATCTGTTTGTACAAGAAAAAAACAGGAATATGCTGTTTTGGAATATGCTGATTTGGTGATTAAGAAACTTTTCTTATTATATAAAGTTCAAAAGAATGTTTATTTAAAATAGAAATCTTTCGTAAAAGTTTTAAAGTATTAATGTCTTACCCCAAACTTTTGGAGTGTAGAGTATTTTAATGACATATTGTAATTCATGAAGTGTGTGTGTGTGTGTGTGTGTGTGTGTGTGTGTGTGTGTGTGTTTTCTCTAAAACTCTAAAATAAAATAAAATAACTGACTCTTTCTCGTTGTTTCTGTCTCTCTCTGATTGCTTCACTAGGTCCTACTGGTGTTGGTTTGAATGAACTCAAAAGGAAGTTGTTGATATCTGATCCACAACATTTTAGTGTCACCATCCCACGTAAGTCCTTCTTTGTGTGTGTGTGTGTGTGTGTACAGTGTATATATGTGACCCTGGACCACAAAACCAATCATAAGTGTCAATTTTTCAAAATTGAGATTCATAAATAATCTGAAAGCTAAAAAAGCTTTCCATTGATGTGTGGTTTGTTAAGACAGGACACTATTTGGTCGAGATACAACTATTTGAAAATCTGAAATCGGGGGGTGCAAAAAAATCTAAATAGTGAGAAAATTACCTTTAAAGTTGTCCAAATGAAGTTCTTAACAATGTGTATTACTAATCAAAAATTAAGTTTTGATATATTTACAGTAGGAATTTTACAAAATGTCTTCATGGAACATGATCTTTACTTAATATCCTAATGATTTGGCATAAAAGAAAAATCAATAATTTTGACCCCTACAAATGTATTTTTGGCTATTGCTACAAATATACCCCAGCGACTTAAAACTGGTTTTATGGTCCAGGGTCCCATATGGCTTATGTGTACAAAAATGTGTGGGTACTTCAACATGAACATGGTTTATGAGGACATTTCCTGTGTCCCTGTAAACCGAAAAGCTTAAAATCATACTAAACAGAGTTTTATGAAATTCAAAATTTGCCATTAGTTCTCTGTGAGGAGTAGGTTTATATGTAGGGCGATAGAAAATACAGTTTGCACAGTCAAAAAAACCATCATGACTTTGGAGAGTCCCTGTAAACCACATATGCAAGAGTGTAAAGGACTTCTTTTTTTTTTTTCATACACATTATGGGCACAGTACTGTAGATTACCTTTGTGACAATGACTCTCTCACCTCATCAGTCTGTCACAGCTCTATTTGACACATTCCTCTGTCCCCAACAGCAGCGCCCTTGACTGTCTCTCCCCTTCCCTCTCTCCAGCATCCAGAAACACGCGATCCAGGGAAATACACCAGAGCAGATATTTTTGGGACGCATAAATGCGCCTGCGATTTATGTATTTAAATAGGCTGACGCTGTGGAGAAATTGCATATTTAGAGACAGGAGAGTGAGAGACGGAGCTTGAGAGTTTAAAGGAGTTGGAGACAGTGGCCAGAAAACCCATGACTGTTGATATAACAGTGGGATGTTTGTTACATTCGAGTTTGGCTTTAATAGATGTGTCTGATTCAGGCTCTGACACTCTGAAATGCCACTGGTATTAAAATCCCATCCAAAGCTTTTTGCCTTAATGCTGTCTAATTGTTCACAAATGTGACCCCTGCATTAGTCTGTATTATGTAGCCCGGCTCCCTTCAGACCTTACGGAGGATTTAGATTAAAGGGATGGATTCTTGGAAAGTGACTGAAAGTTTTTTGAAAGTCCTCTTTCCCTTTTTATTTCAATCCTGCCAGCTCCGGCTCTCTTTGTTAACATGGAGTGATTTAACATATTTCTTTTTAATTTTTCTAAGGAAGACCAACGTGAACGATTGCTTCACATTTCCAACAATTGGACCTTTTAAAATGCAAACCAGTCATGGCAGCGACAGATTGTAGAATACGATTAGTTGGGAGCACTTGAACATTTTGTCTCCTCTCCAGCCTTTACTACTATTTTCCATGATCTTAGAATGAAATTCAAATTCTTTTGCCACACCAAAAACATTTCCTATGCCACAGAGCTAATGCCAGATGAAATATATTCTATTTCTTTCAGCAGTACAAGGGAGCAACTTTTTTTTTCTTTGTTTTGTGAGCACCAGCAGTTGGAGGTATAATAACATGTTATCTTATGTCTGTGGTGGGCTGTCATCATGAGAGGGGGATGCCTCTTCATCAAATCTGTGATGGGTTGAGGGCAACTAATAATTTACTCCCATCCCACCCAACCCATACTTTCTCCCCTGTCTCTCTCCCTCTCTCTGTCTTTATCTATAGGAATAGGTGTCCACTTACATACTAAATGAGGAAATTATACAGCCACTGATCCATTCATTTTATGACCAGTCGTACACTACTGTTTAAAACGTTTGAGGACTCTAAAGGATTTTAAAGGTTTAGTTTACTCCAGAATCAAATTATTTCTTGATAATTTACTCATCCCCATGTCATCCAAGATGTTCAGTCGAAAATAAATTAAGGTTTTTGAGGAAAACATTCCAGAAACTTTCTTTCCAAATTGCAGTTTCAAGTGCTCTATGTGATCCAGC
>JAHKKF010516674.1:0-13639 GCA_019740295.1 Labeo calbasu | reverse complement strand
ATTTTGGAAACCAAATGAAAACAATGCATGAAAATGTTCTGGAAAAATCATGTGGAACCATATGAAAATACTTTATTTTTTTAAGTGATTGCACCACATGACATTTTAAAGTCACCAAACTTCCTGTAAGTAATTTAAATATATTTGAAAACAATATGAAACCAATATGAATACAAAGAGTACATTTCCAAGAACATTTTAAACCAGACAATTGTATTTGACCCATTGTTCATTATTCTGCCTTCCAGTGAGAAAATGTCCATTCTCATGTGCAAACATCACATCGGTGTTCCCAAGGAAAACCCTACTCTGGGCTAAAAACGGCATTTAAATGAACCCAAAAACCACAGAAGCAGCCTCCACCCCACTATCCAAAACATGTACCGCATCATGACAACAAACGCCACGACACATAAGTCCTGTTTGAGCACATCTGCCTTCAAATTAAAGTTTAATCACTTTGGGAATTCCTGGAAGCCCTACATGTCACATTAACACCAGCAAACCACCTCTTAGCACCCAACTAAATCAACTTAACTCACCATCAAAATGCCTTCAATGAAAGAGTCCACAGGCTTTTAAAACATGTCTAACAGGAGAAGAGTGGCAGGGAGTCACGTTAGCTTCTAAAAATGATCACCCAATCACAGGTTGCCTTCAGACAGCGTGGGCCCAAAAGTGTGAGCGTGTTTATAGTTTTCACTTCAAAGACTTGTTGACATTTGAATTGATGCTTGGGGGAAAAATAAAGAAGCCTGTACATACAATATAAAGAACATTCCACCAATTTCAGTAGTGGTAATTTTAGTGGCCTGTGTTGCATAACCATATATTCACGGAATATTACGACACAGTGCTGTCGTAAGACTCTTTCATTCTTCTGGAATGCTTTCCATATTCTTCCACATTTCTTGCTAATACGGTTGTCCTAAAAATACACGCCGGTGTTCTGTGACGCTGATCAGAAAAAAAAAAATTCAGATGATCGGATTGAGCGAGAGGCAGATTAAATACTGGAAAAGTGTTTGTTTGTCTTTGTCTTCTCAGGAAGTCAAGTTACTCTTGCTTTTGGCATTCAGGCTTGACTGTGCTGCAAGGAAACAGGTGTTACTGATTTAAACTGTAACATAGAAGATTATATAAAAGAGCCTTGTGTCAGACTGTCTGGATTCGCCATGTGGGGAAGAATGCGAGTGATGGTGAACACACCGTGCATGTCTAAGCGGCCTTTTACACTGAAAGCATCAGGACGGGCTTGGGAGTAAATAATGGGTTATGAGCTTCCTGTCATTATCCTGTCCATTGGCTTCTCTTTATATTCTAGGGTGGGGTCACAGACTTACGGCCTTTGCTTTTGCGTTTAGAGCCATTAATCATTACATCAAACTATTACATCTCCTGCTCTTTCTTTTATGCCTCAGGTTCATCGAACACGGAGAGTATAAGGGAAACTACTATGGGACGAGCCTCGACTCTGTACGTTCAGTCCTGTCCAAGAACAAGGTGTGCCTTCTAGACGTACAGCCACATGTGAGTAACTCCTCAGATACACATTCTACCTCTCTATTTTACCTCCCTCTGCGTCACTCCATTCTTCAGTCTCTGTTCCAGATTTATTTTCCCCCCTTTCACAGGTGTGACATTCCACACTATTCCTCCTGGATCTCTTCTGAGATCAGTGTGGTGTGTGTGTGTTTGTAAGTTTGCATTTTTTTCCTTTTGGTCTTCAGTTCGGGCAGGAGATCTAATGTTATCTCTACTAATTGCCTTGCATTTGAAGATTTCCTGTGGTTTTGTGTCAGTATGAGAGAGTGGTGTAGGGAAAAATGTTTTGGTTGGTTGAGTCTTCGCAGAACTCTGTCAGTGTCCATATTGAAGCCAGCAAAGACCTCCGTCACCTCTGCCTCAGACATCTTACCTTGGTGGTCTGAGCCTGGCTTCTCTCTTGAAGTAGTGAGAGAGAGAATGAGCCAATGACAAGGTTATCTGTATCTGTACTTGGTGTAACCTCTAGTTCTTGTTTTCCTATATATCTTATTTATATATATCTGTATCTGTATATATCTATATCTGTTAGCATTCCCATTTGTCTCAGTGGTGCATACACCTTCAATGGAGAAAGATATGGAAGCCTGTTTCGGCCACTGAGTAAAAAGCAAAAGTTTACTGTGACTTTTTATCTCCCGACTGACTCTTTTTCTCAGAATTGCATGATGTAAACACAGTTGCAAGAAATAAAATCAGAATTGCAAAACTATGTGTTTATATCTCACAATTGACCCTTCGCAAAAACCCACCCTCCTTAGATACTGTTGCTATGTCCGACAAACAATGCCGCTCTCACACTACACATCATGTTCTCACGCAGTGAAAAATACATCGTGGAGCAAAGACGAAACGCTGACAGAAAAGAAAGAGCAGGTTACTTCCGGTATGAATAAATGTCTCTGCCTTAAAATGTTGTCAGTTTTTTTTTTTTTAAAGAAATTCAAACAATAAATACCGTTTTGTGGCTTTTTGATGTGTTGTGATAGATCACTGTAGCACCTTATTAGATCACTCGACGCGTAACCCGATCGTCATTTCTTATTTAGTTGAATGAACTGCACTCATGAAATAAACATGAGTGAACATAAGAGTGTATTTTATTTAAACCGCAGAAAGACATCAATATGCACAATTTTTCAAGTTTAAGTCAACTGAAATTAATCCACTCTCCTGTCTGATTTGTTTGTCGGACAAAATGGCGGATTCTGTGTTATGATTGGTCAGATCGTCTGTCAATCAAACTGTTTGGGGAAGGGTTAATTCTGACTTTTTTTTTCTCTGAATTATGAGACATAAACTCCCAATTCTGAGAAGTCACAATTGCGACATATTAACTCACAATTCTGATCTTTTTACTCAGAGTTGCGTGATATAAACTCACAATTGGAATAGTCAGAATTGCGAAATAGATTTTTTTCTTGCAAATGTGTTTGTATCTTGCAATTGCAAGTTTATATTAATTCAGACTTTTTTTCTGCAGTTGACTGACTTTCCTCAGAATAGTGAAACTCTCAATTCTGAGAAAAAAAAGGTCACGATTGCCAGATATAAACTTGCAAATCTGAGAGAGAAAAAAATCACAATTGCCAAATATAACTTGCAGTTCTGAGAAAAAAGTCAGAATTGTGAGTTTATTTCTTAGAGTTTATATCACACAATTCTGACTTTATAACCCTCAGTTGCAAGAAAAAAAGTCAGAATTGTGAATTAAAAGGTAGCAATTTTTATTTTTTATTCAGTGGTGGAAACGGGCTTCCATAGAAAGGCATTTGTGAAAATTGAATGAGAATTCAAATTAATTACTCATCCCAAAGATGTCATTCCGTACCCTATTATTTTAGGCCATGAAATACAAAAAGAGAATTTTAAAAAAGGTTTGTTCTTCTCTACAGAAACATTTTGAAGTGACCATGGGTATCAAACTCAAAAAATAAATAAATAAATAAATAAAAGTGAAATTTTAAGTTTTCAGTTTGGCCTTTACCAATTATACACTGTTCTTGAGTACATTATATTCTTATTATTCTTATTGTGATGGATCTGCCATGGGCATTAACAAAATCACAGCATCAATGGCCATCACACTTACGTAGCCTTATGATAGCTTTGCAAGAAGAAGAGACTGAATTTACCAAATCTTTATCTCCAACATGGCTCTTAAATCTCCATTCGGACTTGTTTTGCACAATGGAAACTGAAAAACGTTTTTTAAGAATATTCAAGTATAGTTTATGTATTTACAAAATTAAGCAATTTTCTCCAAGCTGAATGAAGCTTCAATCTTAAATACAACAACAATAAAAGTATGCTGTATCATATGGCTCCAAAAAAGTATGGAGTAATTTTAATTTAATTTTATGTTGTTGGGTTTTTTTTTTAATTTTGGAGCTTAAAGGAACATTTAGCTTTTGTTCAGAACAGAAAATGACATTGACTTGTTACATTTGAAATGAATGATCCCTTTAAATGTACATTGGCAAAAACAGCCTGCTTAATTATAGGGCGAGAAAAACGGTGGAAATTGTGGTGATTTTCAAACTAGATCACAGCTGTGGTGAAAAAAATGCTACAGATCTTTACAATATGCTTTAACACCAATGATTAATTCAGTTCGTTGAAAAATCTACAAACGAAATGTGTGGTAAAGTTTAGTGGTCTGATTGTTTTGAAGATTTCCTCAGGATCTCGACTACCTGAAGTGTAATGCGTCTGACCAAAGTGTTTTATTTTCACTCATGGAGTCAGATCAGTTGAGCTCAGTGTGAATCAGCTGCTCTGTTTTCTGTCAAAATGTAACTGTTACTAACAGTAATAACGTACAGAAGTATCAGTGTCAAACTAAATCATGATGGCATGAGTGATGCTGCTTTAATGACTGCGGTTCACCCTGCTCTCTTTATCTTTCTCACTTTTTTCACATTCTCTCCCCATCAGACACTAAAGCATCTTCGCACGGCCGAGTTTAAACCCTATGTGGTGTTTGTGAAACCTCCATCCATCGAGCGTTTGAGAGAGACCAGGAAGAACGCAAAAGTCATCTCAGGCAAAGACGATAAGAACTCATCTAAACCTTTCTCGGTAATGCACACCACACACAGCTTCGACTTCAATCTGTTCATCTATCATCTTTTCTCTCTCATCTTTAAAGATCATTGTGGGTTTTAGGTCATGTTCACCAAGTTTTCGTTCCACTATCTCACAAAGTTCTTGGTGAAATAAGAAATAGATTTCATCACTTCCTGGCAACATTCACATCATTTATTATAGTCATTTTCCTTTTGGACCTAGCAAACACATCCTGGTTTAGTGCTTAAACACGTGTGTGTGCACCTCGTGTGCGTGTATGTGTTTATGTGTAACCGGTCCCTTGAGCGGCAACCTGATATGAGACCCGTGAGCTCACGCTACACCTGTATGACTGCACTCAAAGAAAACACATGCTATCAATTAACACGTACACCAGACCCTTACCCCGTCCTGCCGTTAGTTTGCGCTATGTGTGTGTGTGATATGGTGTGAATATGCGGGGTATCTAATGACTTTCCCAGAGTTCGGCTCTTGCCTGTGTATCTCGCTGTGTGTCTGCACCGGGGCCAAGCGTGCTTGCTACAGGATAAGTGACCCCAGGAACCCGACTCCACCACACGCCGAGATGGCTTGATGCCGATCGTTACCGCCGAGACGTTCTATGTCAAATGCGGTTAGGAGCTCCAAACATGTGCTCACCTGTCAACCTATTGACCCAACAAGTGTCTAAATGCAATACGTACTCTTTTTTCCATCTTTCACAAAAGCACAGATCCTCAACAGTAGCTCATGGCAATTTTGCACAGGAATTCCTCGATGATTCTACTGAATGCTAATCATTTTCACACAGCATTTTTGGTTGGTTTATCCATTATGATTTCATAGAAGCTGCTAAAACATTAATGATTTCAGAGGCACGTGCACCCACAGAGCTCATCCAGGCTGCAGTGCGATACACAATAGGGCTGCACAATATTGAAAAACAAAACCTGCAGTTGTGAGTATTTTAATATTGATATAAAGAACCGATATAAATGTATATTGACAAAGAATTACAGGAATTTCCCCATATTGTTAGCCAGTCACCGCTGAAAGTTTTGCACTCTCGTGAATAATCTCATAGCTATGGAAGCCCATTTCCGCCACTGAATAAAAAAAAAAGTAATTGCTACTTTTTATCTCACAGCTCTGACTTTTTTCTCAGAATTGTGAGTTTACATGTCACAATTTTGGCATAAAGTCAGAATTGCGAGTTTATATCTCTCAATTCTGACTTTATTTCTCAGAATTGCAACTTTATTTCTAAGAATTAGAAGTATAAGAGTTTGTCTCACAGACTATATAACTCGCAATTGCGAGTTTACATCACACAATTCTGACTTCATTTCTCAGAATTGTGAGTTTATATTTCATGATTTTGACTTTGAGTTTTTATCTTGCAATTCTGAGAATAAAGTCAGGTCTCAGTTCTGAGACTGATATGTTTTGACTTAATTTCTCAGAATTGTGAGTTTATATTTCGCAATTTTTAAAGTCAGAATTGCGAGATATCAACTCGCAATTGCGAGTTATAAAATCCAATTTTGAAGGGAAAAAAGTTATGTTCTCAGAATCATGAGTTTAGATCTCACAATTTTGACTTAACTTGCAATGCTTGCATGTTATAAGATCAATTGCGAGATGATAACGCAATTCTTGGAAAAAAAGTCCGAAAACTGAGTTTATATCTCTAAATTCTGACTTTATTTCTCAGAATTGCAACTATTTCTAAGAATCGCAAGTTTGTCTCACAGTTCTGACTTCATAACTCGCAGTTTTTATATAATGCAGTTCTGAGAAAAAAGTCTGATTTGTGAGTGTATATCTCGTGTACTGACTTTATAACTCACAATTGTGAGTTTATATCTCGGAATTCAGTGTAAATAAGAGATTTTGTTGTGTTTTAATTTAGTGAGCTTCATCGATTATAACAGAACTTTGTGAGATCGTGATGAACTAAGATGAGCGATACTTTTTAGTGATAATAAAGGGAGTGTGGTTTGCGTACTTTCGTAAGCTAAAATCCATTCAGAATTTGTATGAAACTTTCGTTTTTCGGACACATACACGCTGCAGAGTTTTGGGAATGACATCCGTGACGTTATTTATGCTGAATTCATTCTCGAAATAGCAGTGATTGACACAGGGATAACCAAAGCAATGGATGGGACAAAAAATATATGTGTGAGCAGCGTCAGTGATTTAATTTAGGAACCAGTCCTTGCCAGACTTCCATAGACAGCGTGCGTCCTGAGCGAGATCTAGTTCACAGACCAAAAGTGTGTCAGCTTTAGTAATTTCATTTCCAGTAACGGAGAGTAGAAAGTTCAGGAATGATGGTATGCAATTTATGACAGAATATATTCTCACAGCTGATCGTTTATTATTATTTTTTTAATGTGTCTCGCCTTTGGTAACAACGATTCAAAATGGACACATTTCAAGTGACGTGAAAAAGAAAATGAAAACTTAAATGAACAACAGAAGAGCAGCGTGCACATTTTTGGTGAAAAATGAAAGTCCATTAACTGATGCTCAAATCAGAAGCTGGTTAAAGCTAGTGCACATTTTAGTAAACGTTGGTGATCTCTTTAAGGTATGCTTGTGACTGTTTTGATGAGTTGCAGTACAGTTGGGAACTGTTTTGATGCTTACATCTTAAAAAAGATTTTACTTTTGCTTTTTTCTTGTCCCTCCTGACTCGAGAGTTAAACGTCGCCCATGCCAATATCCATTTTATTTTGATATATTGTGCAGTCCTAATACACATGCTCACCAATTTATACTAGAAGCATATTTCTTTATTCTTATTTCAACAACTTTGAAACTGAATAGAGGCTGGACACATTAATTCAAAGCACTGAATGTGTGATTAGTATTAAATTCCCCAAAAGCTCAAGGATTATGCCTTTGTCAGTGGGAATGTTGCCTTGGCTATCTTTGTTGAAAGAGGAACTGTACCAAAGGCTGTCCACACAATCCACAGCAACGTCTGCCTGCTTTCAACAGGTCACTGTGGGTACTAGAAAGGGAAAAGAAAGCCTTCGTAGCTGGCAAAACTTAGCAAAAATGCATTATAGATCCTGACAGTGTTAAAGGCACCCAGATTCAGCCTATTATAGGTACGTAAGAAAAATTGTGTTTGATGAAATGTCACAGACATATTTTATCCAGGACTTTGCAGTATTTCTTTCCCAGAGGGAGACGCTACGTCTGTTAGAGCCATGAACTTGAGCGCTGTCGGCTCTGTGCAAGAAAACAGGCATCCCTTTGTTTCTGTGAATCCAGTCGTCCGCTCTATTGTTCTCCTTTTTAGTATCGCTTGTATAACAATAATGTGTAAAAGATCAAAATATCAGTCATTCTCTTTTTAGGAGCAGCAAAAAAACTTGGAATTTCATAAAAATGTCATCAGAGGTGGAAGAGCAGAGGCTTTCGTCGTCTGGCATTAAATCGCCGTAATGAGGAATGGAAACATAAACTAAAATTGGAGGATGTTTTTCTTTTTTCTTTCGTTTTTTTCTTTTTTTGTCCTCTGCTCAGTGAAAGTCAGCCCAGTCCGCAGATGAAGTGCCTTTACTTTGGGAATATAAAAACAGGGACCTTTTGACGACCCAGAGATGTCCTTTTTGAACTGGTTTAATGATAAGGGCAGGTGCACTTTATACGATCCAATAAAAATCGATTTTCCGGCAAGGATTAAGAGATAAGCAGACCTTACAGCACCTCAGTACTGAAGGAAATACTTCTGCTTTTGAGGAGGGAAAACCTGTATGTTGAGTAAGAGAGTGCATTCGGGCCTTTGGGAAATAAACAATCGGAAAGAAATGCAGAGGAAAAATAGATTTAAACCCTTGAAACTGATCAGATTTGGTAATAACGCTCCCCTGGAGGCACAACATCTGTTATACCTCAATTAGCATGAGGTTTTTATTTGATGACAGAATGAAGAAAAAATACATTCAGACCTTGGGCCAAACCTTTGACTATTTAGGCCAAACACAAGCTAATCCACCACGTTGAACCAGAGCTTTATTAAAGCCATGACTAAGTCAATGAACTGCGACTGCTGATACGTTCTGCCAATAACTGTCAGATCTCGAGACTGCTGTAATTTTCGGAACGCCAGCAGCTCTGTGACCCAAATGAAACAGAAATGTTGACTACATCTCAACTCTTGATCAAGAAAGAACAACAGGGAGAGATGGGAAGTCGCCGTCTAACAATGGCCGTGCGCCATGGCTTCGCTAAACTTGCCGCTGTCGGTGCGGCTAACGCCAAATTCCAACATTTCCATACTTACTATGTGCCTAATAGCTCCTGAGTGCAATTTAAAACTCTTTAAATCTGGCCAAAAGCTTCTGATTTAGAGTGGCAATATGTTTTATAGCGTCATATCGCTCTCAGTATGGGTTTATGTGTTGTAAAAGCTGAGTCTATATTGGTAAAGCCACTCAAACCCTGCCATGTTCTCTGAGAGTGGCACCAAATGCCAGGAATAGCCCACATGAACACTTATTTAGGAGCCACAAGCCCAGGCAGGTCAAAGGCAATGTTAGAAACTTCTTAACTAGGCTGTACCAAAACTGCGATGTCATGAGTACTTATTTTATCAGTTTGTTTTGAACAGTAAAAATATTTAATGAATAATGACTGTTGATCATTTTGTTGAGCTTTTAAGCACCAATGTGTAACACACGCCAGGGTATAAAATTGCGGTCTGTTTATTCACTCCACTGTTCCTGTGATCAAAACCACTGGAGATCCAGACCTCAAACTATAACTGTGCACCACCTCTGTAGAACATTAAATATCAGTTTATAGTTTTATCTTTTATCACATGTAGATATTTTTGCATTTCTGCTTCTAAAGCCGTTTTATTGTAAACAAAACAGTTTACAACAGTTTACAATAGTTTTTAATTAAGTCGATGTTGAGGGCATCTATGAAAGTCCTTTTTGGAAGCTGGTTTTCGGAATACTGTGGGAAAGTGTGTTCTCTGGACTTTTTCGGGGCATGTCTTTAAAAATAACTTTTGTGTTCGTTGTTTAGGACGAGGACTTCCAGGAGATGATCAGCACGGCTCAGATGATGGAAAACCAGTACGGTTATCTTTTTGAAAAGGTCATTGTGAACGACGACCTCACGATTGCCTTCAACGAGCTCAAACAGGCGCTCAGGAAAGTGGAGACGGAAGCTCACTGGGTGCCTGTCAGCTGGACTCATTCCTGAGTGGCGGCACAAAACGGGACAAAGGGAACAAGGCGTCAAATTTGGGACGGGGAAAACTAAGGGAAGGACTTGAGGAACTGTGAATGCTTTTATTTTGTGTTTTTATTTTTGGCTGTAGATGGTGACAGGGAAAATATTCTAGTTGTCTTAACACATCTGAAAGTGGTTTATCTATATCTTGGAGACTAAAGTGGAAGCGTATAGGTTTGTTTGTGTTCTGTCTTGGCGGATATAGCTGAACGGGTGTAGCTGCGCTCGCAGCAAACGTCTGATTGTTTAGAGAGAGCCGCCACTGAGAGAGTGTTTCAGACTGCCAATCAAGTGGTCTGGTGGTGTTGACCACTCCTTGGTGTATTTTTAACATTAGTTTATAGAAACCAAAGGGATGATTATTATTTTTCTGTTCTCAAAGTACACATTTTTGTATTTCGAAATTTAGCGCACTGTACTCCACTGGCCTGTTACTCTGCAGCTAGTTTAATCAGCACAGCGTTAACCGTATATATATATAGGGGGGCATCATGTGATGTTCAGTGGGCCCAAAGTGATTTTTATTTAATAGAAAATTAATATATTTTGATATTTTTTGAACTTTTTTAGCCCATTCCCTGTTGAGATTTTTAAATTAAAATCAGAGCTGTGAGGATTTTTTTTAGCCTTTTAGTGCATTCTCATGGCTGATCAAAGCCTCAGGGTCCCTGTAGACAGAGCTTTTATTAATGTACAGTATAACCCGATGTGTGCAAAATTTCTTTCTTTCAGTTTTATCTCTCTGTTTTTCTCTATCCACTTTTCCTTCCATGAGGACTAGCTGATGTTGAGGGCAGGCATTTGGAAAGAACATATGAGGGAATCTATTCAGTCTGGGCTGATCAAGTCTTGGAAGCCTAACAGCAGCACTACTTCCACAATTGAATCTCACTGAAACTGATGTGAAATGGTAACCCCAAATGTTACGAGGCATTTCAGACAGGATTAGTTCACCCAAAAATGAAAATTCTGTCATAATTCAGTTCTATTGTGTAACTCTGAGGACTCTGAATATAGAACATGAGTCATTTGAACTTAAATGGTACTTTATTAGTCTTGGTGCTCAACAGTCCCCATTCAACTTAAGTTGTGTAACTCGTACATAGGAAGATAGAATGTCATACAGATTTTTTAACACTGGTGATGCTCTGAAATTTCTGCAACCCAAGATATTTGGCTAAAATGGGGAAAAAGTCATTTCCAGCCTAAGTAGTTTTGATAGAAATGATGACATTTAATTAGCGCTTCTCAGACGATGCAGTTTGACCGTTTATTTTGTTCACATAATGTGGGAAAAGTACAACAGAATAAACATGTCAGCAGTTTGGATGCATTTCAATGTGAGAAAAAGTAAAGCTAAAGTAGCAGAATGTAAAATTTGTTTGAAATATCAAGAGCTCATTGCCCAAGACTATCATCTGAGAACATTACACCTCCAAATTGAATTACCCAAAGTTTATTTTCAGTTTTCGGCTAAATGGCAAATTTAATTTTGTTTTTTGGTGTTATTGTTAAAAATCATTTTCGTGCATCGCTAGTAACAACATTAGGGTGCGTAAATGTTGACAGAATCTTGATTTATTGGGTGAAATATGTAAGGTCTTTTCAGACATTAAAGGGATAAAATATTTCACTAAATACATGCATGTTTTTGTTATCATTTTGTTCTTTTAGCACAATCAAGCAGTGTCATTTTCTCACTTTGTATTGTTTAATTTAGTCATACAGTCCACATAAATACAAATCATAATCAAGGTGCACTGACCTTTGACGTTTGTCCTTGCCTTGTTTTTCATTTATGCCTGTCTTTTTGTTTCTATACTTGTGTATACAAACCAGATTCTAAACTTTTTTTCAAGCTTCAAAGTCTTAAATGAAATATGCAAAGTGAATATCAAATCCTGTATTTTAATAACATACCTCTACTGTATACCTGGCCGTCTTTTCTCTGCCAAGTGAAAGCCTCATCTGAACAAGTTCATGTACCTGTTTTATTCTGTTGATGCTTATGAGTTTACAACCTGTGCTGTTATAAATCATCTCCTCCTCCAAATGGACATTAAATATGTCAATCAGTTATGTTCTGTACACTTTTCATTCAACAGGGTTGTGAAGAGAGAGGTGTTTTTGTTCCTTTTCCTGTAATTAATAACCAGTGTTTCCTTCAATAGTTCATCCACGTCAGTTTTTGCAGGTCTTCAGACGCAAAGGGCCAGTGGGACAGACTCATCGCTCAAGACTCGCTCGCTACTGAGATCTCACTGTCTGATGAAATGCCAAAACAAACCGGCAGCCAACACAGCGACCCATAATCCTCCAGCTCCCTCTCCATCACAAAGTCCTGCTGCTGCTGCTCAGGGCTGATAGTGAGGTGATTGAGAAGTACTGATGAAAGGGATGGATGACATGAGGCAGGAAGATGAACAGGGTTTGAGTGTAGCTGGCCAGAGGTAACAATGTTTTCAAGCCCACTTCATGTGTCACTAATTTCTGTTTTCCCCTTGTTCTTAGTATTAGCAAAGAGAGAGGTCACCCAAATTATTCACTTTCTTCTGTGGAACACAAAAGGAGAAAGTTTATCTTGGCTCCAAAATGACCAATAAGTAAGGAATAATTGACGACAGGCTGTTGAATTATTAGACAATAATGCACACCTGAGGTGGAGTTACACCTTGGCTGTGCATTATTTTCTATTATCACACAGCTACATGGAATACTCAATTCTGATCGGTCAGTCACCATGTTCTGAGCTATGTTATGTAAGAGATAATGTACAGCCAGCCGGTTGTTATCGCAGAAGTGGGGGCTGTTGCATAAGACTAAAGGGCTTTATTTTGCAATAACAACTGGCTGGATGTACATTATCCTGCTTATTACATGGCTACTTGCCACAGAACTAAATAATTAGACACGGAATAAACTTTTAAATTTTACTAAGCTGTTATCTTGCAATCCATTACAGTTGTCACAAAATAGCAGCAGCTGCATTTGTATGAAAAAAGAGTGGGTCTGTGATACTAGGATTACATAATTAACTGCACACAGAATATTGATTTGAGATTTATTTTATTAGCCAACTAAACGCAAAGCTTCCACGAAGAAAAAAAGTGTTGTAACCTGTTGTTATTGAGGAATAACATACCTCAGAATGTGGTGACTGACCAATCAGAATCGAGTATTCAGTGTAGCCATGTCATAATTTGCGATAACAACCGGTAAAAACTATCAACACAGGCTCATCTGGGCAACTGCAGTCGGCGCTATTCGCTTGCTAAGAACATTTTTCTTCGTGGAAGCTTTGCGTTTGGTTGGCTAATGAAATATTTAACTACCACTTACCTTTTTGGAGCAATATGACACAGCTTTAATCTCGTAATGTTGACTTATTCTAAAGATATTAAGGCACTAAATCGCTGCCATATTTACAGTACTATTACATCTTAATGCAAACACACTCTTGGCACAGCACCGCAAAACGCAATAAGACAGACAGAAAGAAAAAACACTAACATTTTAGCTGTAATGAATTTAATTCTCTTGGCCTTTCTTTCGCCAAATTCATCCACAGTGTCCTTGTTGTTTATACATTGTGTTATATATATATATATATATATATAAATAAAAGGAATTTATTACTTTTAAACTAAAATGAACACCAGGTGTGCAAGTGTTCTGGTATTTATAACCTAAATGGGAGACATTACGTTGTGTTTTTGTTTTTTTTAAACGGCCTTCCGAAGGACTTAATATGACGTCATAAGGA
>JAHKKF010516673.1:1232-16781 GCA_019740295.1 Labeo calbasu | reverse complement strand
ACGAAATGACTCGAAAAAAGATTTGTTCATTTTGCTGAACGAGACTCAAAGGTCCGAGTCGGTAAAATGATCCGAACTTCCCATCACTACTACGAATTACATCTTCGAATCACCAGAAGTTCATCATCTGTGTACTCCGGCTCAAAAAGGTAGAGTATGTCGAAAAACTCCATGTTATTTTCTCCTACAACTTCAGAATCGCCCGACATCGTTGTACCTTTTTGTTTGTAAACAGCGTTTGACTTGCTTGCACTTTCTTAGTCTTTGCACGTTCGCTTTGTAAACACTGGGTCTGTGGTTCCGCGTGACTGTTCAACGTGATTCGATAGTACGTGAACGCGCATCCCAGAGCCTATGCCACATGAGCTTTTGTGCTTAAAAAGTATACAAAAATGTATTTTCTGAAAACAATGACAGATCGTTTTGCTAGATTAGATCCTTCTTCCTCGGCTGGGATTGTTTGCAACCACATTTGGGACGCATTTAAACTACATTTTGGAAGTTCAAAATCGGGGCACCAATGAAGTCCATTATATGGAGAAAAATCCTGAAATGCTTTCATCAAAAAACATAATTTCTTCACGACTGAAGACAGAAAGACATGAACATCTTGGATGACAAGGGGGTGAGTAAATTATTTGTGAATTGTTCTGGAAGTGGACTTCTCTAAATAAAATATTTCTTTCTAAAGCTACAATTTGTATTGTCTACTTGATACGTTCTCAACTGACACAAAAATAGCTTTAAATAATCTTTTGTGGTTATTTTCACAGTCAAATTAATTTTGATTAATGAATAACATTTGATTAACATTTGAATGGACTGTCAGTCCTAATAAAAAAAAGAAATTGGTTAGTTTAAGTTGTAAAAACTTTTTCACGTTTTTTGTTTGCTGTATTTTTGATCAAATAAAGACTTGATGAACACAAGTGAGGGGGAAAAAAAGGAAAAAATCGTAACTAAAGTCTAACGGCTTATTTTTAATTGAGGAAATATGAACCATACTGGCAATTTTCAACTTTTTTTCTCTTAACTGTCCTAATTAAATTATGTTAGCTAATCTTATCTCCTCATATTGTACGCGTGCCCGCTGTTTAAACAGATGGCTTTGAATTTCACAGAGCAGATATAAATATCTTTTTGTTTGGCAGCCAAATCAGTTGACGTCAATGTATTTTTTTTAAACTCGGTAGTAGATGTTCGATATATTTTTCTTCATTTTTCCTTTTAATTTCTTGTTCTGTTTCCTGTAACACTGCATACTGTGTGTGTGCTCTTAATTGAAAATGCAGTTTTCAAATACAGCAGTAACATCGTCCATTTAATATGGCATTATTAGAGCAGTGGGTGCTTCCTTATGCAAACACACAGTCACACACCCACAACCCTTGATGCAAATGGACTGAGGAAAACTCTGAATTGTTTATGTAAAAATGGTGGTAATGTACACCCAGTGGCAGAGCAAAATGCACAGTTTTATTTACCCAGCCTGTTGTTTGCACTCATTAATCACGCAACTTTGCAAATACACACTCGCACGGTTGACTCGCATCTCGTCTCGCACACATAAAAACACTCGTGTATACACATCACTGTACTTGCACGCACTAAATGAAAGGTCATTGTGATCTCTGCGGTTCCAGAGACAGACACACCATTTGTACACCCTGTGCGAAGACCAATTATCTCAAGGCTAAAAAGACAGAGTGACTGTAATGTCATGTTGAGATGACCTTAAAGATATCATCCAGAAATTAAAGCTGTCATTTACTCAACCTCATGTCATTCCAAACCCGTACAACTTTGAGGGTGAGAAGCTGCTATGACATCAGTTATGAAATCAAACCCCGATCACGACCGTTACAAACGGATTTCAGTTCCACTGCCATGACCAGCTGGTCGCACTTTCTGTCTTGTGTTTTCAAAGCAGCTGAGTCAGAGAACACTGGGTATCTAAATATATACTGACACAATCACAGCGCCCCTGCAGGACTTTATATTCACCGCTCACTGCCACCTCCACCGCTGACCTACTGCCGGCTTAATCAATCATTTATTGCATGACCTGATTATGATTAAATATTGTGGGATTGCACATTTTCGTGGGGTTTCTAAATTAACTCACTCATTTACTCACCCACATGTCGTTCCAAAACCGTATGAATGTTTTTCTTTTGTGAAACACAAAATGTTGGAGATTGTTTGAGTTGCTCTTTTCCATGCTGTTATAATGAATGGCGACAGAAAGGTCAATTCATGTGTCAAAACGGTTTGATTCACGACTTGGACGTTTTAAGTGAATCTGTTGATGCAGTTCACAGAACTGACTGGTCTGGTTCTTTAGTTCTGACTCAGTGATTCAGTTTCAGCAGTTTAAGAGATAAAGAGGTCAATTCTCTTATCAGTTACTCACCCTCATTTCATTCCACACACGTAAGACTTTTGTTTATCTTGGAAACACGAATGAAGATTTCTTTTTTTAATCCTAAGAGATTTCTGACCCTACGCTGACAGTTCATTCCACTCTTAAGTATATTTGTAGCAATAGCTAACAATACATTGTATGGGTCAAAGTTATTGATTTTTCTTTTATGCCAAAAATCTTTAGGATATTAAGTAAAGATCCATTAAGATATTTTGTAAATTTTCTACCGTAAATATATCAAAACTTAATTTTTGATTAGTAATATGCATTGCTAAGAACGTCATTTGGACACCTTTAAAGGCGATTTCCTACATTTTTTTTGCACCCTCAGATTCCCGATATTCAAATAGTTGTATCTCGGCCAAATATTGCTCTATCCTAACAAACCATACTTCAGATTTTTGTGTTCCACATATGTGAATAAAAGTTTATATGCAAATGAAAGCCTAAATCTGTTCTTTATATAAAGTCATCATGTCTGTTCAGAAGACTTG
The DNA here is from genome assembly GCA_019740295.1 of Labeo calbasu. Classification (NCBI taxonomy): domain Eukaryota; kingdom Metazoa; phylum Chordata; class Actinopteri; order Cypriniformes; family Cyprinidae; genus Labeo; species Labeo calbasu. The sequence goes on along the minus strand of JAHKKF010516673.1, from coordinate 13,862 downwards.
GGTTAAAGCGTTTGATTCGTATGGATTAGTTTTACAGTGTCTTTTTTTTTGAAGCATCAGAATTTTATGTGATTGGAATAACGTGAGTAATTAATGACCGAATATTAATTTTTGTGCTGCACTAACCATTTAACAGTTAATACAGTAACAGTTTAAAACGGTAAAAATAAAATAAATGTTACTTGAAATAGAAAAGCTTACATTTATTTTATTTCAGATAGTTGCCAGACAGCATGTCATTTTTGTTTAGTCTAAATTGATGCACTAAAATAAGTATAAAAGTAGTGCTGAAATCAAAATGAATAAAAACTAGGAAAAATGATAAAAACGCACAACAAAATTGTTTAAAATGAAAATGAAAATTATTAAAGTGATTAAAGGATTAGTTAATTTCCAGAATAAAAATTTCCTGATAATTTACTCACCCCCATGTCATCCAAGATGTTCATGTCTTTCTTTCTTCAGTTGAAAAGAAATTTAAAAAACATTCCAGGATATTTCTCCATATAGCAAACTTCAATGGGGATCATCGGGTTAAAGGTCAAAATTGCAGCTTCAATGGACTCTACACAATTTTCTATAAAAAAAAGTTAACATTTACATATTTTTTTTTTTAACCACAAATGCTCATCTTGCACTAGCTCTGCAGTGCGTGTCAATGACTTAACAAATTACATAATCACGTTGAAAGGGTCACACATGGTCTGTGTACTTCAGTCGAAAAGGTAGGGTAGGGCGAAAAACATTAAATTTTTTCCTCCAACTTCAAAATCGTCTGGGTCGGACGATAAACACTGGGTCGGCACTTCCGCCTACATTACGCATAAGTGATTACGTAATGCGTGAGGTTGAGCTAGTGCGAGACGAAAATCAGTGGTTAAAAAGTATTTAAATGTTTAAATTTTTTTTTTTTTTAAAGTGACCGATCGTTTCACTACATAAGACCCTTATTCCTTGGCTGGGATCATTTGAAGCTGCATTGAAATGTTTTTTTTAAAAAACTTAATTTCTTTTCGACTGAAGAAAGAAATACGTGAACGTCTTGGAAGACTTGAGTTAATTAACAGGAAATTTTTATTCCGGAAGTGACAAACGGTTGATTAAATGAAGTTGTCTGTAATTTGGCGGGTCACATAGCCAGGTGGAGCTCATGTTGGTTAAGCTGGTCTAACCTCTTTTACTATGGGTCTCTTTTCAGGGATGACAGCAGTATCTTTGATGGGTTGATGGAAGAAGATGAGAAGGACAAAGCAAAAAGGTGACTAGACAAGCAAAACATTATGATTATTATGATTGCTCAAGGGAAATTTCCTTCTTTTACCTCGAGCCAAAACTCCTATCATGAGCCAACCCTTTATTCCATTATCTCATGCAAGAGTCATTTAAACGTGATTCATTACACCGGAGTATTGTATAGACAAGTCCTTTTTCACTGTAGTATATCTAAGAGCTTTTGCACCAGGAATAGAAACTTAAGTATGACCTAGTTATGACTGTTTAAACCTGAGTGCACAGCTTCACCCTCATTTTCTTTATACAGTCACAGAAGCGTGAAATGGTTTCTCTCAGCACTGCCAGATTTTTCTCCGTTTAGATAGCGTCCCATTATCACTTTGAGGAGTAAATTGCAGAATTTCAGATAATTACAAGATAGTTACATGACGTGTGCTTTTCTGTGACTTCGAAAGCTTATGAAATACAGACAAAATTGTTATTATTTTATTATCTTTAAGACAGCAGCTGATTTCCGCTGGAATTTTCCACCCGTGTTTTTCCACCTACAGAGTTTCTAGGAACAAGTCGGAGAAGAAGAGGCGAGACCAGTTCAATGTGCTCATCAAGGAACTGGGCACCATGTTGCCGGGCAACACCCGCAAGATGGACAAGTCAACCATCCTACAGAAAAGCATCGACTTCCTGCGCAAGCACAAAGGTTACCGCAGTGTCAGACCAATTAATAGCAACTTTTCCTGTGTTTAAAAAAATGAAAGTAATCTTAGTGTTTTCATTGACCTAAAAGGAAGATTTTACAGTTACCTCCCTTACAAAAAATTGTGGCCAAAAAATGTTAAATATATGTTGCAAACAGTTTATATTTAGTTTGAACCATCATATACCAAAATATATTGCTAAATGTATTTCTGAAGAAAGAAAATGCATTTTCTTGGACTGAAATATACAGAGGTCAAAATATATTTTTAAATGCTTATTGGTAGAAAATATATTTACATAAATTACATATTTTAGCAAATATATTTCTTGGCCATTTTGAAATGTATTTAAAAATATATGTGAAAATATATATATATATATATATATATATTTGCTGTATGGGCTAAAATGCAGCAATAATATACATTAAAATACTACGGAAAACTAAACAATTACAGGAAAAAGTTTATGTTTTAATCAGTAATTGATTCTGTAAGTAAAAGTGATTTTTACAAGCCAGTTTACTATTTATGAATTCTAGCCAAGAACCGCCCACTTAGACAGGAAGGAGCCATCTGATGACACATAAAATGACATGACATTTCCACCAGTTTTTTTTTCACTCAACATATAGGAGTGGGTATTTCTGCAATCAGTAAGGCAATAGTAGACAACAAAGCGGTAGCGCATTCAATTATCCTACACAAAAGATTGTATAGATAACTGCAAAAAAACTAAAATTTGAACAGATTCCATTTGGAATCATTTTTTGTGGATGATGCGGTTTTTTTTTAAAAGAGTGGTGTGTGTGCCGGACAGATATTGAACAGTTTGGTGCAGTGCTAAAACTTAATGTAATACCAAATAAAAAATAATATAAAATAGAGTAATAAAAGGTATAAGGTAAAATATATTTTATAAAAGGTAAAGTGATATTATTATATTAAATAAAACTAAACTCATATTTTGAAATGCAAAACAATTTTGAAATGAAACGGATCATGAACTGCCTCTTTTGTTATTTTGTACACTTACGTGATTAAGATTTTTACATCAAAAACATAGGTTTGAAATAATATGCTATTTTCTGTCCTGTTTTGACCCTCATCATCTAAACGCTCTGTTTGAACAGTAGGGGTGTAACGGTACATAGATGTCACGGTTCGGTACGTACCTCGGTTTGAGGGTCACGGTTCGATACGATTTCGGTACAACAGAAAAAAAAATCTAATCTAATATGCTAGGTTTCTTTTCATTTATTTTAAACAGACAGTAGTACAAATTACAGTTTTTTTCCACCTACATGTGAAAATACTAAATATTATATCAAATTAATGTCTCATATAGGCTGCAAAATAAAATCTGCAGTACATATATACACACAAGGAATGAATACTTAAAATATATATAATTTAGTTAACTGATAGACAAGGGGAAAAAACTGTGTGACACATAACGTAGCCTATATTTGCTGAGTTTCAGTTGTTTTGTGACAGAAAGGAAACTCAAATGGCAGAAAGCGACATCCTATTTGTTTTTTGTTTAAGTTGATTTTGCTGGTATGAGGAAAGTTGAAGTAATCGCACCGGCGCACACAAACACAAATCATATCAGTTCCAGGCTTCCAGCATTGCTAACTTGACAACGCAGTTGATACTTTATCAAAATAAAACACAGTGAACACAGTTACACCCCTATTGAATAGGTGTCGCTGATTGTAGACTTGGAAGTAAACGCCCACTGCTATGATTGGCTAACACTTACAGATGAATGCTGCTGTGATTTAGGTTGAAAACACATAAATACTCCGTACTTGTTAAACGAACTAAAATAGTCGGTACAGCATTGTCTTTTAGTTTCACTCTTTCTGAAAATCCTGTGTCGAAATGTGCCTTGTTTGTAAACGAATCCGAGGTAAAATTAAGTGAACAAAGAACCAAGTTCCTAATGTTGACATCAGAAGGAAGGTAATGCAAAGACTGTTTTTTTTGGATTGGATTGCGTCCAATCAGAGTTCTCACTCGCGCCAACGGCCCCAGCGCTGATTAAAAAAACTCCTGCCAGCACGAGCCCGATGAGAGGCGAGAGACCAAACAAACTAGCCCGACAGCCAATCACCGGCTTGGTGTGTCCCGGGCTTTACAAGATGTTTTTATAGTACGAGGTAAATGACCTCTTATATGGCAAAAGATCAAGGAATTTTAATTTCTCAGTTCATGACCCTTTAAAACAACTGAAATGTTAAAAAAAAATAAATAAATCAAACCCCTATTTTAGGTAAATAATATTACAAGGTACATAATTATGTTCTATTCTATAAAAAGTAAACATTTATAATTAATCAAAAATGTAGTTTATTAACCTGATGAAATAAAGCTTGTATGTTTTAGTTCTTGAAACCGAAGCCTTGTTTGTAATGTCTTTCCATCAGAAATTGCCGCTCAGTCTGAGTCGAGTGAAATCCGTCAGGACTGGAAGCCGCCTTTTCTTAGTAATGAGGAGTTCACACAGCTGATGCTGGAGGTGAGGATTTAGTCTCACTGACATAAAACAACATACTTTTGTGTGGATTCTCTCAGTAAACACTAAAACTGTAGAATTATTGATATTTTTAATTTGCTTTATTTTTTTTTAGGCACTAGATGGCTTCTTTTTGGCCATCATGACAGATGGAAACATAATCTACGTCTCAGAAAGTGTCACGTCTTTATTAGAACATCTACCTGTGAGTATAAAGAAGCACACATTTAATTACAGTAAAATCAGTCATTTTGTGACATTATTATTCATTTAAAATAACTAGTTTCTATTTAAATATATTTAAAAATGTAGTTTATTCATGAGATGGCAAAGGTGATTTTTTTTTTTTTTTTTTTTTAGCAGCCATTATTTCAGTCTTACTTCAGACTCCACACGTCATTCTAATATGCTGATTTGGTGCTTGAGAATTTTTTTTTTTTATTAATAATGCCAAAACCTGTTGAGCAGCTTAATATTTTTGTAGAAATAGTAATGCATTTTTTTTCATGATTCCTTGCTGAATAGAAAATTCAAAAGAACAGCATTTATTTGACACTCTTGTAATGTTATGAACGCTTTTGATTAATTTAATGCATGTTTTTAAAAAAATGTACTAACCCAAACATTGAATGGTCATGCGAGAAGTTCCACTACCAGTCAAAAGTTTTTAAACAGCAAGATTTTTAATGTTTTTTAAAGAAGTCTCTTCTGTTCACCAAGCTTGCATTTATTTGATCCAAAGTACAGCAAAAACAGTACAGTTTTGAAATATTTTAACTATTTCAAATAACGGTTTTCTATTTGAATATATTTTCTTTGATTTCAAAGCTAAATTTTTATCATCATTACTCCAGTCACATGATCCTTCAGAAATCATTCTAATATTCTGATTTGCTGCTCAAAAAACATTTATTATTATTAATAATGCCAAAAACTGTTGAACAGCTTAGTATTTTTGTAGAAATGGTGATGCATATTTTTCATGATTCCTTACTGAATGGAAAATTCAAAAGAACAGCATTTATTTGACACTTTTGTAACATTATAAATGCTTTTGATTAATTTAATGCATTGTTGATCAATAAAAAATGATTTCTTAAAAAAAAAAAAAAAAAATTACTGACCCAAATATTTTGAATGGTCATGTGAGAAGTTATACTACTTTAATGAATTTTAATGTTTTTTTTTTTTTTTTTTTTTTTAAGCAGTCTTTTCTGCTAACCAAGCCTGCATTTATTTGATCCAAAGTACAGCAAAAACAGTAAAATTTTGAAAAAACAATTTACTATTTCAAATAACTCNAAAAAAAAAAAATTACTGACCCAAATATTTTGAATGGTCATGTGAGAAGTTATACTACTTTAATGAATTTTAATGTTTTTTTTTTTTTTTTTTTTTTTTCAGCAGTCTTTTCTGCTAACCAAGCCTGCATTTATTTGATCCAAAGTACAGCAAAAACAGTAAAATTTTGAAAAAACAATTTACTATTTCAAATAACTCTTTTTTTATTTGAATATATTTTAAAATGTCATTTATTCCTGTGGTTTCGAAGCTTAATTTTCAGCATCATTACTCCAGTCACACAATCCTTCAGAAATCATTGTAATATTCTCATTTGCTGTTAAAAAAACATGTATTATTATTGTGATGTTGAAAACGGCTGAGTAGAATTTCATTCAGGTTTCTTTGATGAATAGAATGTTCAAAAGAACAGCATTTATCTGAAATAGAAATCTTCCTCTTACTGTTCAAAAACTTTTGACGGGTAGTGTAGGTCTTTAAATTAATCAGAGACTAAAAATATGAAAGCAAATATTAAATCGAAATGTTTGGGTGGTCTTGCTAAACTATTATTTGTGTGGACAACTAGTCCTAGCCACACTGCCAGCAATCTGCAGCAACAAAGCAAACAAAAATAATTTATTTTCAATGAGAGTTGGCTGAGCGTCAATGACCGCTGACTAAGCAACAGCCATATGCAAATGAGCAGCATCACAATGCGTTTATGAATGCAGTGTTTGATATGGCATGCATGCATCTGTTACAACAACTCTGCAGCCTCCAGCTATTCCTGTGAACATCTTTATTGTAAAAGTATGAGTGATACTAACAATGTCTGTGGTTGTGTTTTCAGTCTGATCTTGTGGATCAGAATCTGTTGAATTTCCTTCCAATGGGTGAGCACTCAGAGGTGTATAAAGCCCTGTCCACACACATGCTGGAGGGAGAGACCCTCACCCCAGACTACCTAAAGAGTAAGAATCACTCCAGACATTCTGTCTGTTTTATCATCATCTCATGACCAAAAAATTGGTTTCTTCTGGTCTCTGTCTTTCTCTCTCTCTCTCTCTCTCTCTCTGTTATTGTCTCATTTCTTTAAGCGCAGATCACTAGTCTAGAGCTCATTATTGCTGTTTTTTGTTTGCTTCCCCGCAGCAAAGAACCAGTTAGAGTTCTGTTGTCACATGCTCCGGGGCACGATTGACCCGAAAGAGCCGCCCGTTTATGAGTATGTCAAGTTCATCGGAAACTTTAAGTCCCTCAACACTGGTGAGTGTCAGAACGAGTGCCTGCAACATCAGCCGTGTCTTTCATATGGATCCATTTATTGAATTACCCAGCCAAGTGCTTGATTGCTTGTACTTCTTGTGAGAGTAGATGGAGCAAGGATTATTATTTGAATAGGATGTGTTGCGAAAAGCCAGTCCGCCAAAGAAACAGGCGTCTGACCCAGATTTCGAGATGGAAAGTTGACCGTTTGTGGCTTAAGGTGAAGTGTGTAATATGATGGGTGTCAGTAAACATAATAGTACGAGTAATGTATGGAGGTTTTCAAACAGCCTTTGTTCGCACAAATAGATAGCCCTAGCTTAAACCAGCCAATGTTGGTTGGAATGATCAAACAAACAGACCAATGTTTTTCCTCACAGAGCCGCTGTGTTTATACTTTTCAGGGGAAACGACCTACAAATAGACTTAATTGTATAGTAGTTCATGGGAGAGTATTTAAACATCTCCTTTAAATAATATATAATAATATATAGAATAATAAAAACATATGTAGTAAATACAGGGAATCTGTTTTAATCCTGTCAGTGGAATTATTGACACATGTTTGAAGGTTTTTTTTTTTTTTTTTAAGCAACAGTGAAGATTAGATGAGGTGAAAAAGACTCATCATGATGATAATTAAACCATTTTAATAAAAATAGATCATACATAAGAATACTCATCATATTCTATTTTAGGAGTTCAGGTTAGCAAATCCTTTACAGTGTATGATTACAAGTTAATTTATAAATGTTTAATGGTAGAAAAGTTAAATTTGTCATAGTTTGATACATTTTGGTCCATTTTGCAAATTTTTGCATTAACTATTTTTAATACTGTTTTTGTAGATTATTTATTTCAGAAATAATTCTAATTCTCTAATTTGATGCTCAGTATGCTTATATAACAATTATTATTATTGCCATTGTTAAAAAAAATCTTTTTTTATTAATATAAGTTTTAATCCCTTAAAAATTGTTTTTCTATACTCTATATATATATTTGAATATATTGCTAATTGAATTTGTGACAGGTTCTTCTTTAATTTAATTCCTCCAAATAATAATAATAATTCTTTTATTTTCTTTACGGTTTTTTAATTATTTTTATCTTATTGATTTAATGTTTTTATTTTCAGTTATTTTTGTTATTGTTAGTGAGATTAAAAACGAATATGACATTGAATGAAATATTGACTAAATGTAACACTTTTTTTCAACATTATTTGTCAAAAGACACATGTCTTAAAATAAATACTTAACAAACTTCCTGTTTTAGATACAAAACAAGTATCTTATACCGGAATTTCTATTTAGTATTTGACGTTTCCCCACATAATACTGTTTTTGTAGATTATTTATTTCATAAATCGTTCTAATTCTCTGATTTGATGCTCAGTATGCTTATATTACAATTATTATTATTATTGTCGTTGTTAAAAAAAAAAAATGAAATTTTTTTTTTTCCTTTTTTAAATTTTGTTAACATTATGAATATATTTATTAAACATTTTTTGTATCCGTACAAATTATTAGTTTAATGGGAACAAGTTTTAATGTTTAATGTTTTTCTATATTATATATATGTGTGTGTGTGTGTGTGTGTGTGTGTGTGTGTGTGTGTGTGTGTGTTCTTTTATTTTCAGTTTATTAGTTTTGTTACTGTTAGTGAGAGTTAAAATGAAAATTACGTTGAATTAAATATTGACCAAATTTTGCATGAACTATTTGTAATACCATTTTTGTACATTATTTATTTCAGAAATCCTTCTAATTCTCTGATTTGATGTTCAAGATGCTTAATACATTTATTATTATTGATAGTGTTGAAAATTGTAACATTTTTTCCTTTTTTGAATTTGAATTTAATGTTAACGTTATTAACATATTTATTAAACATTTTTTTGTATCTGTATAAATGTTCAAGTATTAAGGGAACAAGTATTAATCCCTTAACACATACACACACACACACACACACATTTATTTATTTATCTATTTATAATGCTAATTTATTTATTTTGAATGCTAATTGAATTTGTGACGCGTTCTTCCTTAAATTAATTCCTCCAAATAATAATAATTATTTTATTTTATTAATGTTTTCTTAATTTTATTTTATTAATTTAATGTTTTTATTTTCAGTTATTTTTGTTATTATTAGTGAGAGTAAAATGGACTAAAATAAATATGACATTGAATGAAATATTGACTAAATGTAGCATTTTTTCAACATTTTTTGTCAAAAGACACGTCTTAAAATAAATACTTAAAAAACTTCCCGTTTTAGATACAAAACAAGTTTCTTAAACCGGAATTCATATTTAGCATTTGACGTTTCCTCGCACATGCTGCCCCCTAGTGGTACACAAAATGAAAATAAGCTTGTAGTTTATTAATCTCTCAATCCACCTCCATTCATGAGCATTTGTTTGTCTTTTTCTCTGTAGTGCCTAACTCAACACGTAACGGCTTTGAGGGAGTGATCCAGCGATCGCTGAGACCCATGTTTGAAGACCGAGTGTGTTTCATAGCAACAGTGAGGTTAGCCAAGCCTCAGTTTATCAAGGTAGGTTGAGCCAAATCCGACTTGGCACCATCTCATTGGTCCTGTGACTTCTAATATTTGCCTGACAGACAGTGACAACCTCAGTGAGATCTGTTGTGTACATATTCATCATGACACGGGGTTGAATGTATGCGTGTGGGCGTGTTGATAGACACTGTACATGTTTGTACAAGAATTTGTTTTTGAAGACACTGATAAATGACCAGCATGCAAAACACTGAGTGTGTGAGAAGTAGGTCACTTGGTTTCTGTTCTCGTTTTTTGTCTGCTTGATGTGCTTATAAGTAAGAACGCTCTTGTTTATAACCTCTTCGTGACAGGAAATGTGTACTGTGGAGGAGCCCAATGAGGAATTCACCTCCAGACACAGTTTAGAGTGGAAATTCCTCTTCTTGGACCACAGGTACAAACTTCATCTGTTCTCATGACTTTTTTGTGAGCTCATTGTCAAGCACACACGTCACCTTCCTTCTCCAGTAAAACTGAAGAGTACCTCTGCTAGTTAGTTTCACTTAGGCCTGGATCTTAAAGGGATAGTTCACCCAAAAATGAAAATTCTGTCATGAATTACTCACCCTCATATCATTCCAAACCTGTTAGACCTTCGTTTCATCTTCAGAACACAAATGAAGATATTTTTGATGAAATCCGAGAGCAGAGAGGTAGTAAGGACATTGACAGTTGCACTGCTGTCTATGCAGGGTCAGAAAGCTCTCGGATTTCATCAAAAATATCATAATTTTTGTTCCAAAAATGAAAGCTCTTACAGGTTTGGAACGACATGAGGGTGAGTAATTAATTACACAATTTTCTTTTTTGAGTGAATTATCGTTTTAAGATGCATTTCAGGTGATTCGATCACTAGATGTCAGACAAGATTTTACTCTGGATAGTGTTTGTCGCCACTTGCGATTGGATTTCAGGAAGAGGATCTCTGATTTCATGACTGTATATCTACTGCTACATCAGTGTTGTCAGTGTTTTACTTTTTACTTCCATAGTATGTCAAATTAAAAGTTTTACTTTAAAATACATTACAAATAATCATGGTTTAATAATCTTTTATAATACTTTAAAGGACACTTATTTTAATGTGCTAAAGCACATGTAAAGTGTATTGTGTTACTTGATATTTCATTACAAGTTAAAGGAGAAGTCCACTTCCAAAACAAAGATTCACATATAATGTACTCACCCCCTTGTCATCCAAAATGTTCGTGTCTTTCTTTCTTCAGTCGTAAAGAAATTATGTTTTTTGAGGAAAAAATGTCAGCATTTTTCTCCATATAATGGACTGATATGGTGCCCCGATTTTGAACTTCCAAAATGCAGTTTAAACTCGGCTTCAAATGATCCCAAATGCGGTTGTAAACCATCCCAGCTGAGGAAGAAGGGTCTTATCTAGCGAAGCAATTGGTTATTTTCATAAAAATAATACAATTTATATACTTTTTAATGTCAAACGCTCATCTTGTCTTACTCTGCCTGGACTGTTTTTTTTCCGGTTCATGACCGTTAGGGTATGGCGAAAAACTCCCATCTCATGTTCTCCTTCAACTTCAGTCGTCCTATATCGCTGTTTTACCTTTTTTGTTTGATCTTCTTTGCATGTTTACTTTGCAAAGACTGGGTCAGTACTTCTGCAGCGACGTAGGATGATTTTGAAATGATTTTTAAAGTTGTGGGAGAAAATACGATTGGAGTTTTTCGACATATCCTAACTGTCTTGAGCCAGAATACACAGAGTTCAGGCAGAGCAAGACAAGACAAGCATTTGAGATTAAAAAGTATTTAAATTGTATTTTTTTAAATGAAAATAACCGATCGTTTCACTAGATAAGACCCTTCTTCCTCGGCTGGAATCGTTTACAACTGCATTTGGGATCGTTTGAAGCCGCATTTAAACTGCCTTTTGGAAGTTCAAAATCGGGGCACCATAGCAGTCCATTATATGGAGAAAAATCCTGAAATGTTTTCCCCCAAAAAAACTTTTTTTACAACTGAAGAAAGAAAGACATGAACATCTTGGATGGCAAACAAATCTTTGTTTTGGAAGTGGACTTCTTTAATATATTTCAAGTGTTCAAATTTCAAAATTACAACATTTTCATTATAGTTGTGTAATTATGAATATATGAAACGCTGATTTAACCATTTTCAAAAATCATGTTTTCTCATTGTGCATTCCAATTATTCTCAGTCAAACTTCAGTTGGGCTATTTTGATTTAAACATAACTAAAAAATAACTAAAAAAAAAAACACCGAACAAAATAGAAACATGATAACATAATAAAAAAAACATGATTTCTGAAAATGTAAAAAAAACTGAGGTTTTTTTTTAGTGGTCATCATTTGAAGTGGATCAAAACCTTTCATGAAAGTTGTTCTAAAATCAAAACTATACCCGTTCTTGTCTTAGGACAGCTTTTTTTAATCCACTTCAAATGTTCACTAATGTAATTACATGACATAGAAGTTTCAGTAAGTGCCTGTCAGTTCATTCAGCTGTACAGTTTAACTGAAAGCATGCGAGAGATGTGACTGATCTTGTTGTTAACTTGAAGGTGCGTGTCTTCGAAGAATTTTTGGCTTTGTTTTTAAGTCGTAAACATCAAGGTTTAAAACCCTCTTTTTTTAGCAGAATGGTTGATTGACGTGAGTTGGTGACAGATTAGCAGTGACACTGCAATGCAATGCTACTCTACAATTACCTTTACGACTTAACCTAAAGTGCAGTGATTCTCAACTACGGGGCCTCAAAATGACTTTAGATGGTCACAAAACAACTAAAAATAAAGTAATTTAAATCCATATATGAGGTTTAATTACTAGACCTGGAAATATCAGGTTTAAATATACAGTGGAGATCAAAATTAGAGAACAACCTATAATTTCCTAAATATCACCGTTTAGTCCTATTTGAAGTTGCCCTAACATGAGTTGAAGGGCAGTTTTATAAGTATATTTTATAAATTTTGTATTCTGAAGCACAGTATAAAAAACTTCAGTGAGATGTTTGAAAAAGAGCTCTGATCAAAATTGGAGAACACTTACAGATA
>JAHKKF010516672.1:33768-64349 GCA_019740295.1 Labeo calbasu | reverse complement strand
AATCATATTACGAAATGTTTTCATTCATGAATTATAAAAATTCTGGAATAGTCTGGATAGTGCATTTTTATGTCTGTTTTAAAAATTTGGAGTGACTGTTAAAGGGTTAAATGCATCCTTGTTAAATAAAAATATTAATTTCTTAAATAAAAAAGAAAAAAATATATTACTGACCCTATTCAGGATTCTAGCTATTAATATTTTTTAATTTTGGGGGAGACTGTATGATTTTTTTCTTCACCTTTGAGTGCGTCCTTGTTGAATAAAAGTATACATTTCTTATTAGTCAACAATAAAAGTATTAATTTCTTTAAAAAAAATTACTGACCCTATTCAGGAATCTAGCCATTAATATTTTTTCAATATTTTGAGGGAGACCATAAGATTTCTTTCTTCACTTTTGAATGCGTCCCTGTTAAATAAAAGTATTAGTTTCTTTAAAAACAAACAAAAAAACATATTACTGACCCGATTCAGGATTCTAACTATTAATATATTTTAAATATTTTTTGGAGAGACCATATGTTTTTTTCTTTTCTTTTGAATGCATCTTTGTTAAATAAAAGAATTAATTTCTTTTAAACAAAAATACATTTTTATTTTATTATAACTGACCCCATTCAGGATGCTAGCTATGAATTGTGCATTAGCAAAAGTTGTTTAATGTCATTTTACCCACAGAATGCATTTGTTTATTTTTTTAATGAAATAAATATGACAGAATTCTCTTGCGATCCCTTCTTAATGGATAAATAAACTAGTGAGAGTGTGAAAAGTGAATTTTTCCACAGACCCACAAGTGCCTGTACTTGAAGAAACACCCATATGTTCATATTTAAATGTATTCCTTGACAATATGGTAGAATGATAATTAATTTGACTTTGCCAAGCACCTCATTTTGGAGTAGCTTCCTGTTTTCAGACAATAGTACAGAAATGCCTGTCTACAGATTCGTCTGTTGCAATGTTAAACCGCTCAGCATCAGCCTCGGCGTTCCTCTGGGTGTGAGCTGTGTGTGAATATGTGTGTGTGGTGACACTGGGAGTGCTGGCACTGCTGCTCGACTGTAGGCCCATTTAATGCGATCAGTTGTAGTCAGCCAAACTGTGAGCCACGCAGCGCGTTGCCAGTCCATGATACAAATGCCGACAAACACTTTCGGTCGATTGTTCTTCTACATCCCTCTCTGTTTCCCCTCGGCCTGCCCCTCGGTTAATCCTGGGACTGTTCCCTGCAAGCATTGCACTCCCCCACGATGCAGATTGAGGCGTGCTGGTGTAATATGCTGCATCAGAGGCATACCGATGAGCCGTGGCTGCTCCGCTAGAAATGCAGTGACACAAAGAAGGATGAGAGATGAGAGGGATAATGAAGTAATGAGCAAAGAGGGACGAGGAAGAGAGTGGGAGTAGAGGAAGGGATGATGGGCCTGGCTTGGTTTCACTCACCCCTGCCGTTCTGTAGAAATGCGCAGAGGAAAATGAGAAGCTCTCAGAGCCTTTGGTGGGATCTCACAACATGCAATAAAAACTTAAAGTGCTCTCCGAACAGCAAAACGCTTATACAAGCTTACATTTCTTGGCTATTATACAAGATAGCAGTTGGAGCCAAAGACCTCACAGGCTGCTGGGTTTTAAATATAAGACTGCAGTATGCCAGAGTGTATGAGCAATAGATAGAGGATAAAGGATCTACTGATCTACTGTATGATGAGAAGACAAAAGTGATGCACTGCGTTTGTTTGAAGGCAGCTAACAGGTGTATTGATCTAAATGGCAAAATGACAGGAGACGGATAGAGGTGAGGCTGATGATGAAAAGGTGAGTTGAGTGGGATGAATCAGTGTTACTAGATGGGTGAAGACACACAAAGATGCTCACAAGAAGTATCGCTGTTAGTCGGACCAAAGCCAAGAAAAGATTGAGCAACTACGTGGATACATCCTGAACTAAACTGAAAAATGTTGGTATTTTATTTGCATTTCATTGAAAAATTATTGAATTACTGTATTAAAAGCAAGGTATTATGTGTAGTACAGTATTATGAGAGAGAGATGGACTGAGCGAGTGTGATTACCTGCATTTTAATCAGCAGCATTCATTCTTCTGCTCATATTCACAACAAAAAACGTTGAGGAAAGCGATATATTTGTCATACTATCCTTTCATTTGTTAAGGGTGATTTTTGATGACAGCGCTGCTCAGTGCATTTGTTTACTGCATTTTACAAGGTGTTGATGAAAGTAAAAATAACTTTTGTCTTTTTTTACAATTTTTTTTAATTAGTCTTGTTTACAAGAGGGTTTCAGTATCTTTCAATATAAAAGTCTTTACTGCTGACTCACTCATAAAAACAGTCTCTTTTCGCCATCTAATTGCGGACAATGTAATTAAAATTACCATCACGAACACACACACATTTCTTAATACAAAATACTATTATTAAATACTACTGTTATTTATATAAATATTGTTTATTGAATAATAATATTCAATAAACAACTACAGCAGGCATCATAAAAGTTACTATAATTTAGTCAAAAGTACAAAGGCAGCGCTCTGATATACAGTATTACTTTTACGTAAAATATAACGTGATGAGATTTTGCCCTCAGCCAAAACTATTTGCTCTGGAACAAATAATAGATTAATGCGACGAAAGACTGCCTGTTAGATTTACCCCAAAGTAATTGTATCTCATGTTTAAACACTATAGACATCAGAGCCAGTGGCAAATTCCAGAAGCTCTGTCTGAGGTAAGGCTGTTCTCAGCGGGTTCGTGAGTGCTGGCGCTCTGGAGCTCACATTTATAAAAACACTGAAGCAAGTTTTTTTAATAGAGGTTGTCTTTATTAACAAACCGTACATTTGAAATCTAAACAAGTACATTTTTGCCTAAAAACTCTTAAAATTGCACACAAAAACACTATTATATGCCAGTTTGATTCATGTATATGTTTTTCGTTATTTACCTCAAAAGAATGGAAGTGAAATGTGACAACATGCCCCGTAGGTGGAGTACATTGTAGCATCTGAGAGGCATGTTTTAACACAACGATAGGACAGCCTAAAATGTTATCTGATCTAATGAAAAAAATACAAGACAAACTAAAATATTTTGGCAATAAAATAATTAAGAATTAAAAATAATCTAATTTTGACAATGAACACATTGCAACAGTGCTTGCAGCGGCCCTAATCGCAACACACAGCTATACAAAACAGTTCAGAACAATGTGTGCAAATGCAGAAACACATTCAGAAAAACATGAAAAAAATGTTTCGCTAGAAACTGGGATCGTTTAGAGCCCTTTGAAGCTGCATTTAAACTGCATTTTGAAAGTTCAAAATCGGGCCACCAATGAAGTCCATTATATGGAGGAAAATCCTGAAATGCTTTCCTCAAAAAACATAATTTCTTTACGACTGTAAACAGAAAGACATGAACATCTTGGATGACAAGGGGGTGAGTAAATTATTTGTAAATTGTTGTTCTGGAAGTGGACTTCTCTTTTAACCTCATAAAAGTAAATGGTGTAAATTACGTCGCTAATGTCATAGCATAGTTTAATAACTGCAGGGCACATTGTAACGCAGTGTTACAACGTTCCCCATCAGTGCTTGGAATATAAAACTGTTTAGTGACTTTGCTAGTTAGCGAAGCATTACAACTATTTAAACTGATAAATAACAAATTGGAAGTTAAAATAATAGCAGATTAGTCTAATTTTACATGAATACTAAAACCTTCAGCCAGAAATTTACTTGTACTATGGTAAAGCGATATCTTTAAAAGACTTTAGAATTTTGGCACACTTTTTTCTCTATATAGTGTTGATATGGCAACTAGTAAATACCATAAATTTGGATATGCTAGCTGTGGAAATGTTTAAACCACGTGTTACAATTAACCGTGTTAGTTTGTGCCCTGTGCTCCCCTACCTCAAACGGTGAAATGGTTAAATTACACTTCAAATCCAGTGTTTATTTGTTTTTGGCATCTGGTGACAAACATTTTTGTGTCTTCATATTATCATATGTAGCAGACCATTCAAATTTTAAATTAAACCATGAAATTATATTAAAACAAAACATAAAGTGTCCTAGACAGCTACTGTATAGATGTCTATAATGAATACAAGAGAAGATTAGAAATATTATGTTCTCTCATGGCATGTCAGACCTGACAGTAGCCTTCAGCACACTGCCCACACTTTGTCTGTTACGTAGAGCCCCTCATGGTTGTCATGTCTGGCAGATTCACAAAAGACAGTCGGCTGCTGAGCCTTTTTTAGCCAGCTGTGGAGTGTGGACTGTCAACACAGTGATATTTCATTGAGCTCAGGAGAATACAGGAGAACAGGGAAGCTCTGAAACAGATCCACTGAATGCATAGATGGATGTTTCTAGAAATGTCTTCAGGTTAGACTTGGAATGTTTCTGGACATGTGCTCCTGGCATCTTTGTATACGAGTCTAAAGCTTCAAGGCTAAACATGTTAGCAGCCTCACTGTCCAACCCGTACTACAGTGTGATTTTCCATCAAATCATTTGAAGGACTGTAGACAAAGGGCCCATTACACTTCAGCTAATCATTCGGTCAGCTGCTCAATAATGCATAGCTGTTGATCAGTTTACATTATTGATGTTGTAAAGTGCACTAGAGATTATGTGTGCTTTTGTCCTAGCGCTTGGATACCCTACGCTTTGGTTTCGGAGTGCTTCCTACCACCTACTATTTGGATTTCTTGGTTAAGCCTTTTAATTAGCATAAAACGTCAGATTTGAGTCTAATTGGTTTTCTTCACAGATGAGATAGCTTTGATTCTGCTAAGATCAGTCACGGTTTAATTGAAGCTGATGATTCTCATGGTGGCAGCTGGACACACTGACAGCTGCCTGCTGGTGAATGCAGCTTGTTCATTTTCTCAGTGGTAGAGCAGTGTGTTTGATTCTTTTTTTTTTTATATTTACATTTATTATTAGAATATTTATTTGAATTATTTTATAATGTGTTATTTAATAAATATTGTATTTCTAAAATATTTTATGCATATATTTCTGTTCAATTGTTTGGGATTTTTTTTTTTTTTAAGAAATTAATAGCCTACTTTTAGTCAACAAGGATGCATTAAATTGATCAAAGGTGACCATAAATACGTTTGTTCGTTCTTTCTTTCATTTATTTGTATTGTGTTTTTCAAATTGTTCTTGAAGTGTTATTATTTCTATATTAACCCTGGTACTTGGCTTAGAAAGTATATATATTTTTTAAATGAACTATTGTTGAATCTGTGTCAGGGAAACTGATTCTGTGTCACCATGAAGCTACACCTGATCCAATGAACCCTTTTTATAAGGAAGCAGTTAAGGTGGAGGCCAGCAAGTGTAGCACTGGCATGAGGCCGATGTTTGTCCGAGAACCTGCTTAGGGGACACAGTTGTGCATGACTGTCCTTTCACACCACGGTGCACAGGACCATCACTTACACTGAGGAGATAGCAAATGACAGTTTGTGTTTCAGACGATAAGCGCCATTATGACGCTCTGATGCAACCAGAGACGCAGAGATAAAGAGAGAGAGAGTATGTGATCAGTGGAGTTGTACGGTATATATTTGAACTAAATCCTTCCAGTGAATTAATATTTGGAAGAAACATACTCTCTAACCCTGCATGGTTCACATACTCCATCCTTTGTAACTGAAAAAAGTGCTTTACACAGCTGTTTTAATCATGTGTGCTCCGTATTGTGACACTGGCCTTGACTTTCTCTGGCTCCCAGGTGTTCAAAACCTACTGCAATGAAGATTATGACAGGAGGAATGAAGAGGTGGACCCGGTGGCATCCTCGGCTGAGTATGAGCTGGAGAAACGGGTGGAGAAGCTGGAACTTCTCCCTGTGGAACTGGAAAAAGGTGAATAGCGGGGCAACTGTGTCACAAAAACAGATTTCTCTGCACGCTAAAAAATGCTGGGTTAAAAACAACCCAATTTGGGTTATTTGGCAACTCAGCGCTGGGTAAATATTGGACAGAACACATGCTGGGTTATTTTGACTGATATTACCCAACATGCTGGGTTGTTTTATTTAAGTCAACTATTGTTTAAAAAATATTATTCTTCTAGCTTAAAATGGGCTAGAAGTTCAAAATCACACACAGAATCATAGAGGCAACAGCAATAATCAAAAGGTGAACTTTTATTATTAAGCAAGAACAAAAATATTAGAGAAATTTAATTTATTTGGGTTAATACAGCATAATTTACAAAATTTAAAACATTTAAAAGTAGCATTTTAATTTAAGTGTATTCAACCATTCTCTATAATCACTTTTCACCGAAATAGCGCTAATTCTCGTGCCGGTGTGTCGACAAAATCTAAGCCGGTGATGAGCGGCTGTTCGCCTGGGGAACTATGAACCTCAGACCGCCGCTTACGTTTCACTCGTAGCTGAAAGTTGCCGTGACTGACTCCATAACCTACCCATAAACAAACTGAGATTAGAGAACATATTTTAACATCAAATTAAATTCTGTATTATAACGAATAAAATCAGTTTATGATTTCATATGCCAGGCAGCTGACTGAAATCTCGTCCTTGTATGTTGCGATGCGTAAAATAATATAATTTACAGCACAGTAAAGACTTTATAAATAAAATAAAATGTATACAAACATTTATTTCACTGAAGAAGTGCACGGTGACAAAAAGTCCGTTTTGACTGTAACTCAGTAGCTGGGTTGTTTCGTCAGAGACAGGCTAAATTCGGCGGTTGGGTAGAAGAAATGACCCAGAAGTTTAGTTACAGAAAAACTACCCTGCATCTGGGTAAACGTTTTTTTAAAAACAACCCAATAAAATGACCCAAAAGGCTGAAACCAGTATTTGGGTTCAAAAAATAATAATCCAGCATTTTTTAGAGTGTGAGGTTAAACATTTAGGATAGTTTCTACACTAGGTCTAGTCATCACACTGTTGACTTTAAAGAAACAGTATAGTATATAGTGTAGTATAGTATATATTTTGACTTCACTGAGATTCAGAATAGCCCCTGTGACAACTAGCCCCTGTCTTCCCTATAAGCTGTCTCAAAAAAAAAGTAAAATAAAAAACAATATAGATACAAATAGGATTTTAGGGAAACTTTCTGCATGTATCTGCATATTGTGAGCACTGTGAGTGAATCAATGGTGTGCCTGGAATATTGATCAGTTACAGTAAACGTGCATCCATCCATCCATAGATTTATTGAATTGTCATTCTTTTCATTTGCTGACCACTAATATTTTTCCTTTCATTGATTTGTGTATGTTGATCTGTGTATGTCAGATGACGACGGCCTGGGCATCAGTATTATAGGAATGGGGGTTGGCGCTGACGCGGGCCTGGAGAAGCTGGGCATCTTCGTCAAGACTGTCATAGAGGGTGGAGCAGCAGAGAGAGATGGAAGGTAAACTAAACTGCGCATAGAAAGTAGTGGTAGACCTACATATTGGTATTATATTGCTCTGCTTTCAGGATATTGATATGTTTTGCATATAGAAAAACCCTATTGGTCAGACCGTCGTAGAAAATAATGGGTTTCTTGTCCTTGCGCTTTTCAGCTGCATCCAGAGAGAGTGAATCCCTTAGAGTCCCTCATGAGATTTGCACATTGCCTAAAATTAAAGCGAAGCTTGAGGCTTTATTACTGATTGTAGCTCAGGAGTTTGACTCTCCTAAAGAGAAGGAGTATGGGATATCAATGAAAGCAGTCAGTCCATCTCGCCAAACATTTTAGTCTAGTAACTTTAGTATTTTTGCCTTACTAAAACTGACACCACTAATGGAAATGTAGCGTTTTTCTAATTTAATTGAGTAAATTAGAAAATTATTTGTTTCTCTTTTTTATTTAAGTTATATTAGCAGCACAACATTTTGAGTGAAATGTTATTTAACGTCTTTGGTTTGTCTCCTTTGAGTTCTAATGGCAGCAGCAGTCAATAGATTTGACAAGACTCTGCACGTTTCTGTAAAACCTGTCATTCATGTTTTCCAGCATCTTGAGCTTCAGTCAAAGAACATTTGACATGTGAACATTAGCTTTGATAAGTTTACATTATAATGTTTCTTTAAAGGGGATATCGGATGCCTATTTTTCACAAGTTAGTATAATTCTTTAGGGTCTTCATGTCTGCAACATACTTTGGTTAAAATTCCTCAGTGGTCGTGTAAAACAGCACCCTTTTTACCTCGTCAAAAACAGCTCTTTTCACAGTGACCCGTTGCAATGTATGGCTCTTTAAATGATAATGAGCTACTGCTCATGCTCATAGACTGTAAAAAATATGGACGTAGTGTCCGCGACGTCACCCGTAGGTTTCTGAAGAGCATTTTTGAAGCTCTTAGTGGACGGGAGTCGGCCGTAGCCATCTTGGAATCGCGTCACTGCATGTCACTCCCGGATAATCGAAAATGGGCAAAGAGGCGGGACGTGGGTGGAGATGGTTGCTGAAACCACGCCCACCTAGCGCGGCGGTGGTGACAGCAGCGGCAATCCACCTGTCACTCAAGTGGCCACGCCCTAAATTATGCAGAACTTTAAGGCTTAATATAATTTAAACGGATGAGTTATAAAAAAATTCACCTCACAGTTGACATGAAGGGCAAAATTAGCTATATAGACCAAAACCACTTTTTGTACCAGGCTGTAAACATATTTTTTTCTGCTGTGAAGTTGGGCATTTTAACATGGGGAGTCTATGGGATTGACTCCCTTTTGCAGCCAGTCTCTAGCGGCCAGTCGATGAATTGCAGTTTTAGTCACTTCCGTGTTGGCTTCCAAAGGAGAGCCCGGGAGGTTGCTGCTTGCTCACGCCGCCTCTCTCTTTCATATTTTTCTGTATTCTGTGGCGCATTACCATCAAAAACAAAACTAATCCACTGCGTCCGCAGTGGCTCTGATGTCGGGAGAACATGAAGATTCTTTGGATGTTCACTTTTACATCCAAATACAAAACACTTGCATTGCCTACGAGACATTGTTGTCGCTGCAGCTGCTCGAGCACAGACAAAATGGGGGACAGTAAACAACTGGCTGAGAATGGAAATATGCTAATACAGGACAGTTTGTCAGCGGTCATGGGCGGGGCCTAAGCAGTATGATGTCATACTTAGGGACCTATGATTTCTGCGATGCAGAAAACGCAGTCAGAATTGCGGAATCCAGTAATAAAAACTAAAGTTACAGTTCAACGTGAGATGTCTCAGAATTTGTTGAAGTTTGGATGGATTAATCAAAAGTTGGTAAAATCAAATCAATTATAATTGTAAATATTAAGCCGCAAAAAGACTATTTAAATATGAATACTGCATATTCTGCATGTCTCTGTGTTAATGAATGGTGTAGATGAGCAGTTTAGTTTACTATTCGTACTGAAGCACGCCTGACGCTCGCTGTGATTTCAGCATTTGTCGTCTCACTGAATGAGGACATAAATACATGAACAACATCTCCAGAACTGCTCTGAGAGTCACTTCATGAGCATTCTGCCATTTCATTTGAGTAAAACTAGCGTCATATCATAAAGGTATTCACGGCAACTCGTCACAATAAAAGTTTGGTTTAACTCGTCAAATAATTAGACATGCTAAAACAGAATTTGGTAATAATAAAACATAAGGTGGGAGAAAATAAAACATTTCATCGGGCCCTAAATATGTCATTTTTATTTTACTTTTAATAAATTGATGTTAAATTGTTTAAGTTTCATGATTTTAATTAACTAGACATGCTTTTAATTAATACAATTGAATTTAACCATTAAAAAGGAGTCTAGAAAAATTAAAATAGAAAAAATGGAATTTGGGACTTCATAGGGCCCTACATACTGCTTTACTTGATATTTGAGACTCTTTAGGTTTTTTGGGGATTAAAAAAAGGAGTGAGTGGATTTTTATCATTGTAGGGTCGTTGTGTGCACACACAGATTTTCTTGAAATGCTGAATTTTTTTCTGTTTATTTCCAAGTTTAAGATTTTGAATTTCAGTCTTTTAATGTGGTCTTATCTTTTCACTGAGTGGCATCAAACCCTGCTGAAATCTTTAGAAATTTTTACTTGTTTCAAAATTACCAAGCAACCGCAAGCTTTGCAATCAGGTTTCAAAAGGACCGTTCAATAGCTAGAATGTAATTTCCTTCACCATTAACTCAGGCTGTTTCTGAGCTGAGTGTAACAATGTAGGATTCACAGTGACATTGAAATCTTTGCACTGGAGTCCTTATTTTTTGCATAGAGCAATTAAAAATTCCTGCTTTCAGTATTAGTATTTTGGCGACATTGCAAAATGCATGTGAAGGTCAAGCTGTGCTTATGCCACACTCTTTAGGTGCACATTAGGATTCAATTTTCCAAGCATCCTTCGGTCTGCTTTGCCTGCATAACAGACGGGATTTACCAGGAGCTCGATATCCAGACAGGAATCAAGGGTCAAGGCAATTTGGTCAAACTCACAAAGCTCATTACAGATATCACACAGTTGGAGCTCTTCATGCAAACACTGTAGCATTCTGAAAACATATTATCACATGTTGTTAAGGAGCTTAATCGTACTTGTAATCCTATATGATTGTAATTCCTTCTGTCTTGTGAGCATTACCCTTTAGCTGCTGAAATGAAGGCATGTGACCACCCAAGTCCAAATGAAAACATAAAAATATTGTTCCAGGG
Source organism: Labeo calbasu (assembly GCA_019740295.1). Classification (NCBI taxonomy): domain Eukaryota; kingdom Metazoa; phylum Chordata; class Actinopteri; order Cypriniformes; family Cyprinidae; genus Labeo; species Labeo calbasu. The sequence continues at coordinate 53,634 of JAHKKF010516672.1, read as the reverse complement.
TCTTAACCTTTTCTGTTCTTTTTTAAGTCATATGACCTGAATTATTAAGGTGGAGCTCTTTGTCAAACTCTAGGGGTTCACAAACTCTGGGAAACCCTGTCCCAGGATGTACTGTGTCCTTCATACATCAGCATATTTGATGCACTGAAAAAATTAATCATAGCAGAGTAATGAGAAGGCCTCAGGCAGAACATAATTAAGCTTTTATTAAAAAAGTCATCTCGGAATGACAGAGAAATCGCTGTTTAGTATTCATGCAGACGGTATTATACAACCCTGTTTTAGAGATTGCACAGTGTCTTAATAGTGTCACTCTAACAAGCATTACAAAATAACCACCTTCATTTTCCACAGAATTAAAGTGAATGATCAAATCGTGGAGGTTGACGGCACCAGTCTGGTGGGAGTAACTCAGAGCTTCGCTGCTTCTGTCCTGAGAAACACACAAGGAGTGGTCAGGTAAGATGTGAGATGTCTGGTCGTTTTTTGCTCGTCTCATTAATCCCAGGTTTGCCTTTGAATGCCGACCACAAGATCCTCATATTTCCACATCAATATCCTCACCCTTGGTCTACAAGCTGCTAGAGTGACCAATGTTATTATTAGCGTATGAAATAGCATGACATGTCATCGTCTTTCCCTCCCACTCATCATTCTTGTGAGAAAAACACAGACTACTTATTAGTGTATCTAAACTCCCTTTAGACACGACAGCTGAGAGCGTGTCTTTGAAAAGCATATCGGCCAGCGTCACACTGTGAGAAAACAAGACTCTTCATTAACAATAGAGCTGCACAGCGTGATGGAGCGTATTGTTTTTAAACAGATGCTGTCAGTGGTGTATTATACTTCCTCTGTAAATATAAACACGCTGGGAAAAAATGTACTTGTTTGGAACTATGAATTTACCTTTTACCTTTAAATGTATGTTTATTTAAGAGGGTTTAATTAAAGGGATAGTTCATCCAAAAATGAAAATTACTCACCTTCAAGTTGTTCCAAAACTGTATGTATTTCTTAGTATGGAAAAAAGCACTATGAAAGTCAACGGGACTTTCTGAGAGGGACAGAGCCTTCTTGATTCGCTTGATTTCATATAGCCAGGCAGATACTAAAATAATTTTCTTGATCAGTACTTTTGTCTTATTTTCTAGTAAAAAAATGCTTAAAATAAAATAAAGATACTCATGAAGCAAAATTTAGTATTCAGAGAATATCTTGAATTGTTTGTCTTCAATTTTTTTTGGAGTTAAGAAAAATGTCTGTATAATTTGTATAATATATTTGTAATAAATATAAATATTAAATAATATAATTAATACATTTTATGATCTATAATCTATAATAAACTATAATCTTTTTCATATATATATAGATTTATGCCTAAAACATGAAAAATGGCTGAGTTAAGTAAAACTATATAATTTGTGTAATATGTATATGTAATAAATATAAATATGAAATAATATAATTAAAATATTTTATTTGATCTGTAATCTATAATAATCTATCATTTTTCTGTATATCTAAATTTATGCTTAAAACAAAAAAACAGCTGAGTTAAGAAAAATAAATGTCTGTATAATTTCTATAATATATGTAATAAATATGAAACAATATAATTAATATATTTTAGGATCTATCATTTATAATAATCTATAATTTTTCTATAAATCTAGATGTATGCTTAACACATAAAAAAGCTGAGTTAAAAAAATCTGTATATTTTATATAATATATATGTAATAAATATGAAATAATATAATTAACATATTTCTGATCTATAATAATTTATAATTTTACATATATCTAGATTTATGCTTAAAACTTAATGCTTTAAAAAAATAAATGTCTCCATGATTTATATAATATATTTGTAATAAATATAATTATGAAATCATATAATTAAAATATTTTATGATGTACAATATAATATAATATATAATTTTATAAAGTTTATATATTTATATCCTCATATTTTTACTGGAAAACATCAGTTGCATCTAGTACTATGAAGTTCTCAGGAAACGCTCTGTGTCTATCTTTGTTTTTTAGCTGTCTATCCTTTCCTGATTTTGATTTATCCCTCCTGCTGGTTATTTCTCTCTGTTCTCACCGATGAGGCAGTGTGGCCCAGATTTGGAATTTGTGCTATATTTAACCTACTGTAGGAATTAAGGCAGGTCTTAAACTCTATCTGCACCAGTGACCACCAATAAATACATGAAGATTGACACTCTATTAAGAGCGATTCATTGCTGTGATGATTCAGTGTCACAGTCTAGGGATTTTTATAGCAAGTTGGCAGGAACGCCTCCTCACTGGGTGAGGTGATGCGTATATCCTGAAATGCGTCCTGTCACTCCAGATGTATGTGAATAATAACAGTGGGTTTTGCCAATAAGAAAGCACTATCCCAGAGCAGTTGGGATCCCTGCGTGTGGTATCGAGATTGAAGAGACGACTGTTTCCAGGTCAGCTGTGCTGCGAAAGCAGCAGAGATGCTTGGCATCACACGGTATTGGCCCAGTTGTTGCTTCAGATGTAGATCAAATTTGGGGCCTTGTCTGTGCCTAATGCAGGATGATTAGGACTCCATGCTGAGCGCTTCCCCGCTGGTTCTCCAAAACATGGATTGTGTGGTGCAGAGGATGGGATGAATATTATTGGAGGGAACTATCTTTTTTGTATCTCAAATTATTAGACATTTCCACTCCTTTCGTGTTATGGCTTATAAATGATAAATGGCATTAAAATGCTAAACTGTTGAGTCAAATAACTAAGGTATAGTTCACCTGAAAATAAAAATTAACCCATGATTTACTCAACCTCAAGCCATCCTAGTTGTATATGACTTTCTTCTTTCAGACAAATACGATCGGAGTTCTATTAAAAAATGTTCTGGCTCTTCTAAGCTTTATAATGGCAGTGAATGGGTGTTGAGATTTTGAAGCCCAAAAAATTGCATCCATCCATCCTAAAAGTACTCCACACAACTCCGGGAGGGGGTTAATAAAGGCCTTCTGAAACGATTCAATGCATTTATGTAAGAAAAAAAAATATTATTTGTTAATACTTGTTTTGTAAAACAGGTCATTGTCAGGATCATAGACATGTTTTGTCTTGTTTTGCCCCTGTCTCTGTTTCTGTTTTTCCTTATTTGGTCTTGTTCCTGTCCTCGTTTGGTTTGATTATTATCCCATGCACCTGAGTTTCCCCAATTATCCCTTGTATTTAAGATCCTGTCTTTTCAATTCTCATCTGTCGGGTCTAGGGAGCTTTTAATGGACCTGGGTATAAGGAAAGCTAAGGTAGACCTAATAGACCTGCCCCCTCTCGTCCTTTCTTCTTCGGAGCCCTCGGCCCAAGTCAAGCCCTGAGAAAGACTCTGTTTCCAAGCCCAACCCAAAGAGAGACTCTGTTCCTAAGTCCTGTCCAGAGAGGGTTTCTGTACCCAAGGGCATCCCCAGAGCCCGGAGGCTCACAAATTTACACCCTCCCACCCACTCCTCCTCCTCCTACTCCGCTGTCATCTGGCAGCCCCTCCGCTCACCCTCAGTCCTCCATCAGTGCAGTGGGCTCGCCACTGGTCTGCCAGTCTCCATTGGCATTACGGCTAGAGCAGTGGTTCTCAACTCCAGTCCGTAGGGCCCACTGCTCTGCATATTTTGTAAGTTTCTGAATCTGACACACTCAGTTCAGTTCATGGATCTTCCTCCTAATGAGCTGATGATCTGAATCAGGTGTGTTAAATGAGGGAGACATACAAAATTTGCAGAGCAGTGGGTCTCGAGGACTAGAGTTGAGAACCACTGGGCTAGAGGATTCCAGGATTCCACCTCAGCCCGTCGACCCAACAGCTCCTCCGTGGCTCCGCCGTGGTCGGCAGTCCACTGGCCCCACCGGACTCTCTCGTCCCTCCGGCTCCATTTCCCCTGCTTCGCCTTGTCTCTTCGGCTCCGTCAGGCTCCTCCATCCCTCCGGCTCCACCGTGGCCTCCCGGATCCACGCCTCCATGTCTGTCACCGGCGCCATCGGCTCTTCCAGATCCTTCTCGTCACCCTGGCTCACTGGCTCTCCGTCTCCACCTCGGGTTCCTCCACCGCCTGCTCTGCAGGAGTTGTCAGCCCTTCCTCCTCCATGGCTCCTCCCTCGGTCCGCTCCACTGTGGGTCATCATCATGGCTGTGGCCTGGGTCCTGCCTGGTTCCTCCTGCTCCTAGTTCCTCCTGTCGTCTCCCTGGCTAATTCCTCCGTCGTCACCACCCTGGACCCTTAATTGTCCGTCCTCCTCCCGAGCCTCCTCCCAAGTTCCCACCCTGCCCTCCCTCTGTTGTTTCTACAGCACGATGACGTGCCTTCCTTCAAGTTTTCAATGTTTCAGCAGAAATTTTTCCCCTATACTCAACAAGTTGTATTGTTAACATTTTTAAACAGTTATTACATTCACTTTGTCACAGTCATTTATCACACTGACCTTGCAAGAATTACCTCCTGCCACGTTCATTGATTTATATGGTATATTATAAAAGATACAATCCATCAATGAGGTGAGAACAAAAACGCTTGTTGAAGCTAGACTCTGGAACAAAAGAGCTTGACATATTTCACTTCACTGAAATGGAAAAGACCGCTTTTATACCTTTCTCAATTTTACTGAATGACTGCAATTTCACCTTCCACATTTTTATACTCACCTCATTTATGTAAAACCTATTCTGTTCTTTGTCTCCATTTGAAAATCAATAGCCATAATCTTTTATAGCCTTTGCCAAACTGCATTTGATCACAAAGCCCCTCCTTTCTCATTGGCATTTGGTTTGTGTTTGCAGGTTTGTGATTGGCCGGGAGCGTCCGGGGCAGCAGAGCGAGGTGGCTCAACTCATCAGTCAGACTCTGGAGCAGGAGAGGCGTCAGAGAGAGATGATGGAGCAACAGTACGCCCAGTATGATGCTGATGATGACGAGGTGAGCGCTGAACAGGTCTCACGTCACAGCTTGTCTGAGCATGTCTGTGACTGTCTAAACAGGTTAATCAACCGTCCCCAGCCAGTTGGAGCAGGTTCAAATCTATTATCCATGATTCGTCCATGCTACAAGCCTCAACCTGTTACAATTTGTCACATCAAAGCGCAGCAGGATGAAGCAGTTTTGCTAGTCAAAATCGATAGAAAATCAAGCTGTAACCTGTCTAGTCATATAAAAAATAACTGTTGTATAATTTTTCTCACAATATTCTACCACTAAATCTGTTGCTCCATCTCCATCTCCATCCTGTTGAATGGAAAAATCTCAAATATAAATAATAAATAAATAGAAAAATAGAAAAATAGAAAATAGAAATGTTAGTTTTCACAAAGAAAAATGGTGCTTCTTTTGAGTTCTTTGATTAAAATAACGTTTAAAAGACAATAATAGAAATTCTTTGCAACACACACACATGCATATATATATTAATATTTAATAATATTTTACAATTATTTAAATATTTAATTATATTTAAAATATAAAATAATGATAATAATAATTAATATTATTGTTATTAGCTCAACACCATGCAACACAATCATTTTGAAATATTACAAATAGATTGTGTGTACAATTATGATTATTAGTACTAGTAATGTATATTTTTTAACATTTATTATTTCAAATAAAAAAAGATAAATAATAATTAATAATAATTTAAAACCTAATAAATAATGATGATAATAATAATAGTAATAATAATAATTAGTATTTATTATTAGCTCTTAATCATGCATAATACAATAATTTTTTAGATTAAAAATTGATTTTTAATTTTTTATATGTGTATACAATTTTAAATAAAATTAATAAATTAGTCATATTATTATTATCATCATTATTATTGTTAGCTAATCATCATGCATAATACATTAATTTTTTAATATATAATATATATATTTTTTAATATTAAAAATTGTTTTTTATTTTGCGGTATATACATACACACATACACACGTTTTTTACTTATAGTAATATATATTTTAACCATTTTATTTAAAAATTTAAAAATAGTGATTTATGAGAATAATGAAAATTATTAGCTAGCTCATCATTATGCATAATATAATGATTTTCAGAATATTAGGAAAAGATTTTCTATTTTTTTTTAATATATATGATTTTATTATTTAAAACATAATAATGTTGATAATAATAATAATAATAATAATTACGATTATTATTACCTAATCTTAATGCATAATACAATATTTTATTAATATTAAAAAAAGATTGTACAATTTTTAGTTTTTTATTTTATTTTTTATTTTGTGTATCATTTTATGTGTATAAAACATTACATTAAATTAATAAAATAATAATAATAATAAAATTAGTCAATTATATATAAATTAATAATGTATACCAAAATATTTTTAACACATTTACCATATGATGTATTGCTGTTCCACTCAGACTTTACCATGAAATTCATGTTTACTCAAGCTTATTATTATTATTATCATTTATTATTACTATTAAATGTCCATCTCTTCTTCTCTGAGTAAATTTTTTTCATAATTTAACAATTTGACTGTAATTCTGTAAATCTTTGACTGTAATTCAACAAAAATATAATTTTAAAGTAGAAAACTGATAATATCCCACTTGATATTTAGTTTTTCCAAATACTAAAAATCAGTCTTACTACATAAAAATATGATATTTCTCCATTGTTATATCAGATTAGATTTCATTAGATTTCAGCAGTGTTACAAAGTGTGCTTAGGATGTTGAGAGATTCTTATGGAAAAACACCCACAGTGGCAGCTTTCTGCTCCGTGGAGAGTTGATGGGGTTTGTTATATTACTAGTCACCGAGCAGTTATTGCTCAGTTCTCATTAGCGGATCGCGGACCGGCCTGGCTTTCCAAACAAAAGGGCCACAAGTCTGTTGCTGCGATCTGTTTTCAAAGGATTCAGAACGGTGCATTACCATAATGCATGCAGGTCTGTCACCACAATGAGATACTATACGAAAGCGCTGATGACTGACTGAAGAAAGCGTTGAATTAATTGTCCGCTACGATTCAAAGATAATTACATCAGTAACCCAGGCAAAGCAATTTCTACCTTGTGATTTGGGGGACACAGACAATTTAACATTATAGGCTCTCGTGCAGCGCAGAATGATGCAAGACTCAGACGTGCTAATGCAAGAGTGAATTTTTAATGCCTCGCGTTATTTGTCAGTGAGAATCTGGGATGTGTGCGCCGATTACAGATTGCATCAAAATCTCACATTATACATTTAGCTGATGTCATTCTTAAGTACCCGCATGGTTTTTATGTGTTCCTCCTCTGCGGTAACGTCTGGATATTGTGTGGCGGCTGGCTCGGATGCAGACTGCGCTCTTGAAATGGCTGTGCGATCAGCACTGTTTTATAATTCTGGCACCGGCGGCTTCTCCCAGCAGACGGGCTGCCCGTAAGGAATTGTAATGAATGTAGCAGTCCTTCTAAAAGATTAGCATGTTTGCGTGTGGGTGGGTGGGTGTTTGTTCGTGTGAATGTGCCATGTGTGTGCTTGAGCGTCAGCACATGTGAATGTCTGTTTAAATGTGTCATATCGGTGTTGTGCGAGAGAGGCCTCGCAGAATGAAGGTTTTGGGGCTGGTGTGTTTACTGAGGCAGAATGGTGTGAACCTGCCTGAAATCTTGCTGTGCTGTGAATAAGCAGCTGCCAAAACCATTCACAAGCTGCCTGCCAGAAGTAAATGGCCTTAAAACAGCAGGGTCCTGCAGGATGTAGTGGTTATAAGGACATCCAAGAAAGGTGCAGAAAGGTTAGTGTTGATGAAACAGGCTTACAGTAGCCTCAGCAACACTTATAAATATACGAATTTTACAGCATTATATAATATCAAACCAAATAATGAAAGTCATTTTTGCAGTTACTTGTAACCAACAGAGTTCCTCATCACCGTATAGATATTTTTTTTTTCTATGGATGCATAAATATGCGGTCAGTGGTCATGAGCTGATATTTGACATTTTTTAATTGATCTTGTCTTTATTTTTATCAGTTGATACTGGATAATATTAAAATGTAATATGAAGTAATATGTTAAAATGAAGTAATATTTGTCTCTCTCCCTTACACACACCACATATATATCATACAGCATATTATTTTTTATTATATATATATATATATATATATATATATATATATATGATTTTTTTTAAGATAACAGACCAAACGTTTTGGTTTTAAAAAAAAAAGAAAAAAAAAATGTATTTTTTATCCCAAAAGTTTGGGATCAGTATGATTTTTTAAAAAAGAAAGAAATTATATTTGGATGCATTACATTGAACAAATTTGACGATAAAGACATTTGTAATGCTACAAAAATTTTTTTGATTTTAAAATAAAAGAAAGGAAAAAAAGAGAGTTTATTATGTATTTATTTAAATTATATTTTTATATATTTCAAATTCAACAAATGTGACAGTAAAGACATTTTAATGTTACAAAAGATTTTTATTTAAAATAAATGTTGTTCTTCTGTCTAAATCTTACAAAATACATACATACATACATACATATATATATATGAGGCATCTTTTTATTGGATAATATTGACTGAAAAAGATCCCAATATCAACCAGTAATTTATAATATATCACATTTAATTAATTAAACATATAAAAATTATAAATATGAGGATAATTGCCTATTTTTCCATTTAGTTACTTCACATTTACTGTTAAAGTAACACATAAAGTTAAACTTTAAAAACAAATAACAGTTAAATTTATCCCTAAAAAATCATTATTATGAAAATATCCATTTTCATACTGTACATTATAATGTTGGCAAATTCACATGTAGTGTTTGAAAATATTTATTTAAATTTGTAGTGTTTTAATTTAGACACAATATTATATAATTTTACTATAATATAAAATACAGTAAATAAAATTTAGTTTGATGTTTTGTTATCTGATACAGTGACATTCATACATTTTTTTTTTTTTTGTGTGTGTGTGTGGGTTAAAGGGATAGTTCACCCAAAAATTAAAATTCTGTCATTAATTACTGACAGACGTTCCAAACCCGTAAGACCTTCGTTCATCTTTGGAGCACAAATTAAGTTATTTTTCTGTGCCTTGGCCGTGGTAGTACCCTTGCTGTCTATGCAGGGTCAGAAAGCTCTTGGATTTCATCAAAAATATCGTAATTTGTGTTCCGAAGATGAACGAAGGTCTTATGGGTTTGGAACAATTTGATGCTGAGTAATTAATGATAGAATTTTTGTATGAACTAACCCTTTAAGTACTTTCTGTGCCCCTGTATATGACCTTCTTGCAATTAGTTTCCTCAAACATGTGCGGTATGGCAACCACCAGCGTGTTAAAAGGATGGTGACACATAAACTAATTGAATGTGACACTCCAAAATGAGCTAATTTGCCCCTTGAGGTTATCTGAGAGGTAATATCACGCTGATGATATTGAGTCTGTGTGCTACGCTCCATGTCCTCTCATTTAACGTGTGAGGGGATGAGCAAGAGAGATGAGGAGACACAAATGAGATACAACTGAGACTGCTCAGGTTAAAGCAGTACAGTAGGACAGAGTTATATCTGGCCTCCTGCTAGGCAGAATAATTTGATCTGGAAAGTAGGCCTCCCAGGGAACAGCCCTGCCCTGCAACCAGATACAAGCCTCAGCCAAGCAGAACCAACCTGTCTGTGTGTGTCTGCACATCCATCTGCCTAAAATAACTTTGGCAGACCCACACGCAAGCAGAAGAAATAGATTCTGCATGAACTGTTTTTATTTTAGAAAGATAACAGACCAAAACTGTGCAAACGTTTAAGATCAGTATGATTATTTTTTTTTTTAAAGAAAAAAATTATACTCTTATTCAGCAAGGATGCATTAATTTAACAAATGTGACCGTAAAGACATTTATAATGTTAAAAAAATATTTTTATTTAAATAAATTTTGTTCTTTTGAACATCACTGAAATTAAATTGAAAAAAGTATCACTGTTTTCACAACAAATATGAAGCAGCAAAGCTGTTTTCAACATTGATAAACAAAAAATGTTTCTTGAGACTGAAGATTGGAGTAATGATGCTGAAATTCAACTTTGCCATCACAGAAATAAATTACATTTTAAAATATAGTTAAAAATAAGCCATGTATTTTAAATGTTAATAATATTTCACAATATTGTTGTTTTTACTGCATTGTTCATCAAATAAATACAGCCTTAGTACGCATGAGACCAAAAACAGACCAAAATTGTTGAACAGCAGTGTGTTTCATACATAAATACCACATTGAAAACAGACTCAGTTTTTTGCACATGTTGCTACAGAATCACTAAGATGTTCAGAGTAGCACTGCTACATGATTGCTAGGGTGTTTTGTGGGTTGCTAGGTCGATGTTTACTAGCTCAAGTCAAGATTGATTGAAATTTTGTTTGGGATATTGGATTTGTTTTATTCATTTGTACTTTTTTTGTGGTTTGCCTTGTTCAATCGTTTAAAAATCTAATAGCACATTTCAGTGAGCTGTGGAAATTGAGGTAAAGTTCACATTTCAATTGGCTAAACATACTAGTTAGTATAAAATCAAAGCAAGGTTTTTAGGATATAAAATGGTCTAGTGTTTTGCAGCACGCTGACATATGGCGCAGTTACGCTTCAGGTGTCCCAAGATCGAATCCCGACTTGTGGATCTTTCCCGATCCCACCCCCCCCTCTCTCTCTCCCACTCGCTTCCTGTCCAATGTCCACTGTCCTATCAAGAAAAATAGCAAAAATGCCCAGAAAAAACAAAAAACAAATGGTCTAGTTTCTTTGTTGTTCTTAAAGGAGAACTCCACTTCCAGAACAACAATTCACAAATAATTTACTCACCCCCTTGTCATCCAAGATGACAAGATTTTTCTGTCTTCAGTCGTAAAGAAATTATGGTTTTTGAGGAAAGCATTTCAGCATTTTTCTTCATATAACAGACTTCAATTGTGCCCCCGATTTTGAACTCCCAAAATGTAGTTTAAATGCAGCTTCAAAGGGCTCTAAATGATCCCAGCCGAGGAAGAATGGTCTTATCTAGCGAAACGATCAGCCCTTTTTAATTGTATACTTTCTAAGCACAAAAGCTCGTGTAGCACAGGTTCTGGTATGCGCCAAAAAGGTACAATGTGTCGGACGATTCTGAAGTTGTAAGAGAAAATAAGATGGAGTTTTTCTCCATTCTCTACGTATTTTATAGCTGGAGTACGCAGACGATTAAAGACGTGATTCGTAGTAGCGATGGGACGTTCGGATCATTTTACCTACTCTGGCCTTTGAGTTTCGTTCAGCAAAATGAACTAATCTTTTTTCGAATCATTTCGTTAATTTTAGCAAAATCAGCATCACGTCACAGCCCCATAAGATGAACGAACGACTCGAAAAAAACCCGAAGACTCGAAACAGGAACAACTAATTCCAATACAGAACCTAATAGGATGTTGCGCATGCGCGACTGAACGAATCACTCCCCAAGACGTCTCGTTCTTCGCGAGTCACATTAAAGATTCGTTCAAAATGAATGAATCGTTCAAGAACGACCCGTGGACGATTTTTGGAAAAAAAATGAACGACCTGGAAGTGGACTTCTCCTTTAAGAAAATACAGCATCCTGGACACGCAATGTAAAGGTGTTCAGCCAATTGAAGTACAGTAGAAACCCTACACACTGATTGCTCTAGTAAATGCAGTACGGATGTTTATTCCCATGTGTCCATGCTTAGACAGGGGAGTACGCCACGGATGAGGAGGAGGAGGCGGGCCAGACAGGAACAGACAGAGATGTGGCCATTGAGGTTTTCGATTTACCCGAAAACGAGGACATCATCTCGCCATCAGAACTGGACGCCACCAAACTTTATCAGAAGTTTCGAGAGGTAAATCAAGACTGCATGAATTTTTTAACAAATGATCAATGAAAGGTGCTTGTACTTGAAGGGATAGTTTACTCAAAAATGAAAATTCTGTCATTAATTACTCACCTTCATGTCGTTCCAAACCCATAAGACCTTTCCGTAGTTCAACTGTATACTTTTTGTGCCAACAAAACTACTTTATCCAACAATTTCTTCTGTTCATCTTAGTCTTCGATTTGAGAGTACGTTTATGAGAGTACCACGTTCTGACGTAGAACGTCCATCTCTCTTATTTCATCTTCTCGTCCATATGGTCTGGTTCAAATAAGTAATGATGGATAAAAAAATTGCAAGTCATCCTCTCTGTCGAAATCTTCAGACATGTTTACAAAGACTGTTTTATGTTCACAGTGTCTCATCTTCTGCTTGTAAACAAGGCACATCCAGAATACCATTGAATGTTTTAGTTGTTTTGCTGTCTATGTAGGGTCAGAAAACTCTCGGATTTCATCAAAAATATCTTAATTTGTGTTCTGAAGATGAGCAAAGGTCTTATGGGTTTGGAACAACATTAAGGGGGGTGGGAAATTAATGACAGAATTTTCTGTGAATTTTTGGGTGAATTATCGCTTAAACCTTTAGAAAACCTGAAAAGGTCAAGCTAAATACTAAGTCAGCTGTCAGCTTTGTTTTCAGTCTAAATGCAGATGAAAATTGTAATTTTGTTGTTTTAATAAATTCCATATTAATTTTGTGTTAAATAATAGTTTTTGCTTTCTGATCATCAAAGAATGTTTTCACAAAAATATTAAGCAACTGTTAATGTTGTTGAGCAACAAATCAGCATATTGCAATCATTTCTGAAGAATCATGTGACACTGAAGACTGGAGTAATTGCTGCTAAAAATCTTGCTAAATACGAATAAATTAAATTAAAAATATATCACAATAGAAAACGGCTATTTTATAATGTAATACAATTGTAAACTGTAAAAAATCGAAAAGTCCCTTCTGCCACCCTGCCATGACAGGTTAATCAACCTAGAAAAAAACAGACCATGTAAATACTGTAAATCCCATAGATTCACTCATTCCTCAGCTGTCTCAGTCTTTTTTCTGCTCGCTCTTTGCTGTTCTTTCTCTTGAGTCTGGATTTGCAGAGAGAGAGAGAGTGTGTTGTCACGCAGAAAGAGCCTCTCTGGTCAGTTCCCTTTGAGAGGAGGACTGTCCTTGATCATCCACTCATCTTTCTTCTACTCTCTCTTATTCCTTTATGTCTACAGCTGCAGATTAAACACACTGTCACTGAAGCTGAGATTCAGAAACTCAAGAACAAGGTAAGAGGCTACCGTATCTGTTCCCCCCCCCCACAGAAAGCTACAGTTTGCATGATTTTTTCCCCAACTGGCATTTGCAGTAAGTTGAAGGAAAAGAACAACTGGTTTAGTTGTAAGTTTCCCTTATACTTTAAACTTTTGTTTGTTATCAATAATAAAGCAAGAGGAAAATGCACCCACAGGACTTAATGTTCTATAACATTTACTATTATACACTGTTGTAATGTTTATTATTATTTTGCATTAGTTTTATATTTATATTGTCAGTTTTCATTTTAAATTTAGTTTGGGTTTTAGTAATTTTGTAATTAAAATATTTATGTATAGCTTTAATTACTATTTCAGTTTTAGTTTTATTAATTTTAGCACTTATTTCAGTTAGATTCTAAGGCAAAATGGCAAATTTTTATTTTTAATTTTTTACGTTTAGTTTTTTGTTTAACATTTATATGTCTTAGCTTTGTTTATTTACTGAAAACTAGTTTTAATAGTTTTAGTTAACAAAAAAATCTGATGTTTTTGTTGCAATCAGCTCAAATCTGTTGTGTATTTTGTAGTCTGAACAGCAAAAACAACAACCCAACTTGGGTTTTTATCATTCAGAACATGGGGCATATGAAAACCATATAATATGTTGTCTTGATTTTCAAGTATACCCTTTTTTTCTTACATTTTCCTCATAGCTAGTGATATTCACTATGTAGTGAATTGTGAATGAGTGCATGAGTCAGCAGTTTTGGACAGTATATGCATGAATGCTTAAAGCACCTTCCCTTAAGCACCTTGTGAATTCAGTGGCAAATGTCATGATAGACATGAGCAGAATCAAAAATCGCAGCTTTCCACACTGACAGCAACTCTCAGTTGTTGTCTGAGAAAATCTCTTGGCGTAGTGCTTACGTTTACATCATTACCATAGCAATCCATGTAGACGCGCCAGATATTGACTACACTGTCTGAACAAACGTCAGATTTCATCACTTGTAAAATAGTACAGACAGTCAGGGCATAAACAGTTTGCATTTGTTTACGGTGTGAACAAAGCCATTTATATTCTTCTGGCTCACATGGACACATGTTGACACATCTATCTATTATTCTGTAATTCTATGTATCATTCCTGTAACATAAACGTAGTATGCACATTTCTTGAGTAAGGTTGGTTTTGTTTTCACGTTCATGTTTACCTTCATTTCTTCCCTGTGTCTCCATCCTGGTCTCTCTATTTAGCTGGCCGCGGTGGAAAAAGAGAAGTCACGGTGGGAGAGAGAGAAGACGCAGCTCAAGCAAAGCATTGAGGACAATAAGGAGAGGATGCTAAAACTGGAGAGTTATTGGATCGAGGCTCAGACGCTGTGCCATACGGTCAACGAGCATCTGAAAGAGGCCCAAAGTCAGTATCAGGCCCTGGAAAAGAAGTACAACAAGGCCAAGAAGCTCATTAAGGACTTCCAGCAGAGGTACAAAGACTGAAATGACGGAAGTGTACTTTATCCATGTCCTCTAAACATAAGAGAATTCATAGAGATTACTAATTACATTTTAGGTAATTATAATACCAGTGCAGTGCTGAAGAAAAGGATCTTGATTATATGGTGGCTGTTTTATCACAAAAGACCACAAATGAGCTCATTACCATAAATGGCAGCAAAAGAGCTTCTGAGTTTTTAAACTAGCGGTTTTCTTAAACTCTGTTAGTTCGCTTGCTGTCTGCTGCTTACATAGGTAGCTGCCATCTTAGGTAGCATCCTAATCATAATGGAACCTCACAGGCAACCCAGTTTGGAAACACTTATAGGTATATACTCTAACGTTCGAGGTTTGGTTCATTGTCACCAATAGCACAACTGCTGCACATCTCTTTTTTTTTTCTTGACAAGAAGTGTGTTTATTAAGTCGCAGAATGTACATGTACACAAGGTACAGGTGACGAGGGAGCTTCATTAGAACAACTGTGAACTGTGGTCAGATGAGATTTTGTCAGGTCATATGTCAGTAAAAACTAATTTACCTGTCCTGTCAGCCGCTATACTGTGCACACGCACGCCAGTTGCACACACAAATGCGGCGGTATGCACTGTAGCCTGTATCATTTCGTATTAAAGCGTGAATGAAACTACGAGCATGCGTGTCAGATACGGGACACATTTAGCAGCGGCGGCTCTTAAAGTAATAGCAGCCAAATAACCTAATAACCCAGCTGCTGTCATGTCTGTTAATTAAAGAACAAAAGAAAAAAGAGGAAATCAATAACTTTAAGGACTCATCTATATTTAATTTAGTATTTAGTGTTTTCTTTTATTTTTTTCAATTATATTTCCTACTTGCTGAAGGGCACAGGTGAATAATGGGTTTATGTGAAGATTGTTTTAAGTTCACTTAAATTATAAGTTATTTTTCAAGTCTAATAAATGTTAGAATTGATATATCTTAATTATACTGTAATGTTAAATGACTAAAGTCAATGCTTAAATATTAGGAAAAAAAAAATTTCCTAGAGACATCAGTAATATTGGTATCAGTGGTACTCACCCTCATTCAACAAATATTAAAAACATACTGTCTTTATGTACTTTCTACATTAATTTGAAGATTGAACGTGGAATTATTACAATATAAAAGTAGAATTAAAAACTACTACGTTAGGTGGGATTAATTACGTTAAATTGCGATTAATTTCAGAAAAAAATGTGTGATTAATTAGTAAGGCTGCCCTCGACTTCAGGTTTTTCTGGTTGATCAGTAGTCATGCATTTTATGAGATTAGTCGACTAATCGCATGTTTATTAATAAGCCATTTAAATCATAATAATGAGCCTTTAATTGCCTACATAGCCTATTAAGCATTAAGCACGCACAAAAAAAAGCTTGCCACAGCACACCAGCAGAAGTAATGATTATGAATGTGTCAGGGAAAAACAGTAATGAAACTGTATTAACGTTTTATTAAAGTATTGATAAACTAGTGCTTTCTTTGTTTTTGGCTTAAGAGATAAAGTCGGCGACACTGACTCATCATCTTTGCAGTAGTGATGCACTTGTTTGCATGTTTCATACGGATTACATAATCTGAGAATATTTGTTTTCTATTTGAATTTGATTATTTAAAAGTAGACATTTCACTCTCTGTAGATATATGTTTCATGTCTGTAAGGCAAGTATACAAAGAGCTTTCAGAGTTTTCTCAAGTTCACAGAGAGCGCATCCTGTTTGCTTTAATTATTTTACAAAAGCAGAATGTTTTGTTGTTATTCTGAGTGTGCGCAAATAAACGTGGAGTCTTTACAGATTCGAAAGATATATTACTCTATCTGTATGACAAAAATGACAGAGTATTTTAAGTGCAAGTGACTGCACCAGCGCATCCATCTGTCATGCAGTGTGTGCGCTACTGTTCAGCTTCCACACAGACACTTGAAAGCACACATATTTCTAGGTTAACATTAAAATTTTGATCAAACCAAGCCTCTACTCGTCGACTATTAGAAGGGAGCCCTATTAATTAGTTAATTTTATTTGTTCATCGATTGACAGCACAAATTTATTATTAACATTTATGTCACTTTGCCCACAATCTAGGATGGATGTTACAGTGCATTGTAGGATTGGCTTCTCCACAAATGATACGTCTTGTTAAATTTGAACAAAAATAAGTCTTAATAATCTGCATAATTATGCAACCTACTTTTTGTAACAGCTTTTGTCAGGAGTGTGTTTGTGATTCTGTACATAGGCAGCTCTCTAGGTTTTGGCACAGATCCCTGGTGACAAGAAATGGCTTGTAGCTGTTTATATGCAAAGTCTGTAAAACAGTTGTCATGCTGGAGCAAGTATATGCTGACGTAGCTGGTAAAGCTGGTTGACTAGAATGGTAAAGCTAAAAGATCCAAAGTACATTTCAACAGGGTAGATTTTGTACTTAAATGCAGCTTAGGTTTTAAATGAAAAGATATGTTGCGATTTTATAATTGCGAACTGTGAGTTTAATCTTTATAATGTCTGTGTGGCTGAAGGTTGTGAGAATCAGAGTGCATTTCTCAAGCCTAAAAGCGTGAGCGGCAGAGTGTGTGAGGCTGTGAGCTGATCTCTGTGGCCATTTCGATCACAACTCTTCTCCTCTGGAGCCTGACTGCCTTTAATTGTGGTTTCCCTTCAGGCATTATTGCCATAGTTAACTGCAGAGTCGCTGTCTATCCATGTCGTCAAGCCTGAGTAAGCAGTCATGGCACTCCATTGTACGAGGAGTCTCTCAGTAGTTTGATGGATTTGTTTTTTGTTATTTGCTTGATAATGAGGGTTTCTGCTCTAGACACGAAGCCCTTCGAAATAGACTAATAGGTCCACGCAAATCCGTATATGAGCACAAACATTATTGTCCTTTTGCCAAATCTCTGTCTTTGCTTTCTTTCAGAGAGATGGAGTTTGCTCAGAGGGAGGATGCAGAGAAGAAGAGGCTGGAGGAGGCGGAAAAGGCTCATTTGGCTGAAATCCAGAGTCTTCAAGTTAGGGTAATTATCTGCACACACACACACGTCAATGCGCTTCACTGAATTTCATGGCAACTGTCTCGAACTGTGAAATCATCCAAAGTCTGCTTGCATTATTCAGTTTGTGAGCCCGCATAGAAGACATATATTGCAACTGAGCAAGAGACTTAAAGGGATAGTTCACCTAAAAATAAAAATTCTGTCATTCATTACTCACCCTCATGACGTTCAAAACCTGTAAGACCTTCATTCATCTTCAGAACACAAATTAAGATATTTTTTATGAAATCTCAGAGCTTTCTGACCCGCAACTGACACATTCAAGGCCCAGAAAGGTAGTAAGGACATTGTTAAAATAGTCCATGTGACGTCAGTGGTTCAACCCTGATGTTCTGAGGCTAAGAGAATACTGTTTGTGTGTTGCACCACAGTAATAAAATATAACTGCAAGCAAAGCACATGTGAAAAAAGACATAATTTAGCTAGCCTATGTCATAAATCATTTATTTAAAAAAGCATTTTTGGCAAATCCAGGTAATTTACCATAGAAATATTATGTTTTTTAACCTTTATGACTGTTATAGTGCCAGCTATAGTGCTATGCTTGTTTAGAATCACCTGTCGCATGCACTCAGCAAGTTTTGTGAAGTTTTGAGTTTTTCTTTAGGCTTTATAGACTTAAAGATTAAATTTCAACAATTTTTTGACAATTATTGGCCTAGAGAGTCCAGAGAATTGTACTGCAGTGCTATTTTTTAAAAACCTGGGACTAGTTTGGTTTAGGTTTTTTACATCTTCTCAATAATTTAAGAAATGATTTGATTGACAGCAGTGGTTCAAGAGGCAAAGTTGTCCAGAATGAGGAGTTCTATCGTATGATATGAATATCGCGCGTATGTGCGAAAAACCGTGTGCGTTGTACATTGTTTACGCCCTTGAAAAATGGCTGATCTCTTTCAAATTTCTCTCTGACCTTTGGGGTCGTGAGTCGAACAGGTTTGTTTTGGTTTACTGTTATAGTACCAGCTGTGGTCCAATCCCCTTAAAACTTTACATGTTTGTTTAGAATCACCTGTCGCATGTGCTCAGAAGTTTTGAGTTTTCCTTTAGGCTTTATAGGATTTGGGGTAAATTTGGGCTGGCCTCTTTTCTAAACAACCTCAAAGGGTAAATTTCAACATTTTTTTTTTTCGATAATTATTGGCCTAGTGAGTCCAGAGAATTGTACTGCAGTGTTTTTTCCATACTGAATGAAAAACCTAGGAATAGTTTGCAAAAGTAGGTTTTTTACATTTTATCAATCATTTAACAAACAATTGGATTGACAGCAGTGGTTCTAGAGGCAAAGTGGTCCGGAATGTGGAGTTGTATTGTATGATATGAATATCATGTGGATATGTGAAAAAATGTGCAACGTACGATTGGTTACACCCTTGAAAAATGCGATATTGCCCCCAGTGGCCAATTTCTTTCAAATTTCTCTCAGAGCTTTGGGGCCGTGAGTCGAACAGGCCCACCGAGTTTCATTCTGATCGGCCTCCGTTAACCTTGTCTAACAGGTGCTCAAATATCGTTGGCCAATGGCGGCCTAGTTTTTTGAGATCCGCAAAAGTCCTTGTAGACACATGTGGCACTTCGGGCCAAGGCCATGCACACCTAATTTCATGTTGATAGGACAAATGTTTTTTTCCCTCTAATACCACAACCACAATTTTTTTTTTCCTGTGACCTCAGATTGAGCTCTTACATAAATGTTCTGAGTCTGGTGAACATGTCTCATTTCATTCAGGAGTTATAGGCATTTTGCTAAAAGCGGCCTTGCTGTCCGTGCCAATAGCCTCGTGGTTAGTGCGTCGACATATAGCGCAACTGTGCTCATGGCGTCCCGAGTTCGATTCCCATCTCGAGGTCCTTTGCTGATCATGCTCCCCTCTCTCCTCCTAGTGCTTTCTTGTCATCTCTCTACTATCCTATCTCAGTAAAAAGACATTAAAAGCCATAAAATTGCTATTCACTCTCCAGAGAATCTTTCTGCGCTGGTTTGGTTCAGATCGAGACTAGTTCGCAAATGTAGGTTTTTCAAAAAATGCGAATACCCGAAAATTTCGCCAGGCTCACGATCAA
>JAHKKF010516672.1:4076-33718 GCA_019740295.1 Labeo calbasu | reverse complement strand
TTCAGCTAAAATCACAGAAATAAGTTAAAATTTAAAATTTATTCAAATTGAAAGCAGTTATTTTAAATAGTAAAAATATTTCAAAACATTTACTGTTTTTGCTGTACTTTGGATCAATAAATGCAGGCTTGGTGAGCAGAAGAGACTTCTTTAAAAAACATTAAAAATCTTACTGTTCAAAAGCTTTTGACTGGCAGTGTATAACATGCATTATAGTCCTCTGGAAGAAAACCAGGAGCTTCTTGCACCCTGCTGAGCTTTGAAAAATATATGTCACAACAATCTCAACATTTTTTCCTTGTTCACTTATTAGTTTAAGTATATTTAAAGAATTTTCGAAGAAATTTAGATTTATTAATTTATTGTTTTATCTTTGCACCAGGGGTGGATGGCTGGGTGGCCCGTCGTCTGCAGCAGACCTCCAGGTTCGGAGCGTGGCTGGATGTGGTCATTGACAACATAGGACGTGGCATGCTCTGGAACATGCTTTATGATGTAAGCTCAGACAGCAGAGGTATGCAGGTTTGTCCCAAACATATTTGTATTAGTTTTAATGACTTCGATCTCTGTGCTTGTAAAGTGGGGCTGGCTGGTGTCTTCAGTGGAGTGGTGTGTATTTGTGTGCAACCACAATGCCAGAGGTGCCCAATGGAAGAACACTTTCACAGAGAGCCCGGTTTGGGTGCAGGCAGTGATGGCAAAAGGTATAACAAGTTATTTTTTTTCTTTTTTAACTATATAATGTTTGAAAGCACTTTTCACATTGCACTTTAACCCTAGGTAGAGAAATGTTTCACAGTTGTAATTTATAAACCCCATTTACCTGGGCTTATAATGATTCATTTTGATTGTGAAAAGCCCTAATGAATGTTGTTATTTTTTCATGCAGGCTTCAAGACTCCTTTAGGCATTCTGACAATAGCAGGGATCCATGTTTTACCTGTGTGGCTGTATGGCTACCAGCATGAGGTGCTGTTGCAGACTCTCTTTGCCCCATACTGGCTACAGATTCTGGGGATTTTGGTTCTGGCAGCAGGACGCTTGCTGGGATTTGCAGTTGAGGTGAGAAGCATGTTTACCCAGCGTTATTAAAGGAGAAGTCCACTTCCAGAACAACAATTTACAGATAATGTATTCACCCCCTTGTCATCCAAGATGTTCATGTCTTTCTTTCTTCAGTCGTAAAGAAACTGTGGTTTTTGAGGAAAACATTTTAGGATTTTTCTGCATATAATGGACTGATATGGTGCCCCGAGTTTGAACTTCCAAAATGCAGTTTAAATGCAGCTTCAAACGATCCCAAATGCGGTTGTAAACGTTCCCAGCTGAGGAAGAAGGGTCTTATCTAGTGAAACGATCAGTTATTTTCATTTAAAAAATACTATTTAAATACTTTTTATTCTCAAACGCTCATCTTGCCTTGTCCTTGAACTCTGTGTATTCTGGCTCAAGACAGTTAGGGTATGTCGAAAAACTCCACTCATATTTTCTCCCTCAACTTCAAAAATCATTTCAAAATCATCCTACATCGCTGCAGAAGTACAAAGTGAACATGCAAAGATCATCAAACACCCTTAACAAAAAAGGTAAAACAGCAATATAGGGCGAGTTTGAAGTTGAGGGAGAACATGAGATGGGAGTTTTTCAACATACCCTAACTGTTATGAACTGGAAGAGCAAGACAAGATGAGCGTTTGACATTAAAAAGTATATAAATTGTATTTTAATGAAAATAACCGATCGTTACGCTAGATAAGACCCTTCTTCCTCGGCTGGGATCGTTTACAACCACATTTGGGATCGTTTGAAGCCGCATTTAAACTACATTTTGGAAGTTCAAATTCGGGGCACCATATCAGTCCATAATATGGAGAAAAATCCTGAAATGTTTTCCTCAAAAAGCTCAATTTCTTTGCAACTGAAGAAAGGCATGAACATCTTGGATGACAAGTGGGTGAGTACATTATCTGTAAATTGTTGTTCTGGAAGTGGACTTCTCCTTTAATGTGCTTTTAGTGTCACAATAAAGGCATTTATGTGTAAATACCACTGTTCGTGTGTCACTTTGCAGATGTGGTGCATCGTAACCCATTTGAGATTCTTAGTGCATGAAGAGGAAGAAAAGAAGAACTAGGGATCTCAAAATGGTCATTTAGGATGTAGTAAGGGTTTCACATTGAGGCTTCTTGTCTAATAAGCAGCCAAAAAACACTTCATTGTTACTAAGCTTGCTGAATGTTACTTATAAAAAAGATACTAGTTCACCAGGGAGTAATATTACAGGGATCTATTTATATTCTCTTGAAAACCTCATAAAGTGTATACATATTTTTTGCCAGGGTCCTTAAATGCAGTGTTTAGGAAAAGAAGCTACGTTGTTTTTTTGAGGTTTTCTTGATTGCACGTCATATATTTATTTTGTATTTATTGTTTGGGACTTTATTGTTTATGCCATTCGAACGTTTGGGATCAGTAAGATTTTTATTGTTTTTTTTTTTTTATTTTTTTTTTAAATTTAAAAATTGTTTTTTTGCTCATCAAGGCTGCGGTTATTTGATTAAAAATACAGAAAAAATAGTAATATTGTGAAATATTATTGAAATTTAAAATAGTGTTTTTCTATTTTAATGTATTTTAAAATAGAATTTATTCTTGTGATGCAAAGCTGAATTTTCAGCATCATTACTCCAGTCTTCAGTGTCACATAATCCTTCAGAAATCATTCTAATATGCTGATTTATTATTAATGTTGGAAACAGTTGTGCTGCTCAATATTTTGTTGAAACCTGTGATACGTTTTTCAGGATTCTTTGATGAATAATTCATTAAAATGAACAGCATTTATTTATAACAGAAATCTTTTGTAACAATATACACTACTATTCAAAGTTTGGGGTCAGTATTTTTTTTTCTTTCTTACTTTCTTAGAAATGAATACTTTTATTCAGCAAGGATGTGTTAAATTGATAAAAGGTAATAGAAAAGACTTATTTTGTTCTAAAAAAGACTTTGTATTTTAAATAAATGCAGTCCTTTTTACTCTTTTCATCAAAGAATATCCTGGAAAAAATATCACTGGTTCCAAAAAGTCTTTAAAAACATTGATAATAAATTAGCATTTCTGAAGGACAGTGTGACACTGAAGACTGGAGTAATTGATGATGAAAATTCAGCATATATTTTGAAGTACATTAAAATAGAAAACTGTTATTTTAAATTGCATAATATTACAGTTTTGTCTGTATTTCTGATCAAATAAATTGAACTTTGATGAGCATTTAAGACTTTAAAAATGTTAGGAAACTTCCTGATCCCAAACTTTTGAACAGCGTTGTATGGCACTAGTAATAGGAAGGTCATGAGTCTGATTCTCAGGAAATGAATTGATAAAATGCATAAAATATACCAAGAATGCAGTGTACGTATCTGACAAATGCATAAATGTAAGAATAATAAATGCTGTGCAAATAAAATAAAATTGAATTTATTTGTAACATCCTAAATTTTTGGTCACCTTTAAACAAATTAAATGAATCCTTGCTGAATAAAAGTATTACTTTATTTAAAAAATATGAACAGTACGGTATAATTCATTATATTAATAATACTTCTTAAAAACTTTAGGTAGCCGTGGTCAAGGACAGATATAGTAATTTGAGAAAGATTTAAAAAAAATAAAATATCTGTTAATTAATTATGTCTGTAGTGAAAAAATAATTCTCTTCCAGACGTACACATGCTGAGTACAGTCTTTTATTTTTAATTGTTCATTCAGCCACCAATCCACTCGAAAGTTTTTTTGTAGGATCCCTTCGCATTCATTCAATTCACGGACTCTAAACATCACACCGACTTCAGGAACAGGTGGAGAATAATCATGTAAAGGCAAAAAATAAAGCAACTTTAATACTTCAGAAGCAATATTGCTCATTGTAGTCTATTAGACAGCTCTATATTGTTTTTTTGTGTTAGAAGTAGTTACAGATTTTCACAACGGTGGATACAAATGAGTTTAATAATGATTTGGTGGTTACAGATGTACAACGTACAGCAGACTCTACTGAGGGTGAGTTACATAAAGCCAATGACTGAAGAGTATCCAAGCAGAGGCTCACTGTGGCACAGGTTACTGACATTTCCAGGGTAACAGTCAGCATTAATATTAAATAACACAATTTTCCTCTTCGTCGTCATCGGATTTGATCAAAAAGTCTTCTAGAGTGTCCAATGAACATAGACAATGAAAGAAAATCATAAGAGATCACGTCCACTTCAAGGAGGTTGTTACTTCAAGGATCGCCATCGTCCATCTGAAACAGCACTTTGGCTAAAAATCACAATCTACACGTGGCAGCACGTCTGAGGACTTCATCAAGATAATTAGCATCTAAAACCCCCCACTGTATCCGTTATCAACCCTCAAGTATGTTTTCCAACTCTCTCAGGGCAGAAAAGCTGTAGTGACAAGATAGCTTTTATTGTCAGAGGATGGTATTTATTCATTTCTGTGATCATTTTAACACTTCAGAGTCGCAAAGTTCATTTTTTTTCTTATTTCATGGGACATTTATGAAGTGCTCAGTGTAAGGAGCTCACTGGGACAATAACCACTTGTAGCTATGCATCTACATCTATATACATTTACTTAAACATGCAAAGAAAGAGAACGTTTGACTCAGAAGCACCTTTGAGTTTTAGGGAACTGTAGGCTATTCAGATCAAGATTTGATCAACCATATTTCTAATCATAAAACACCACTTGAGGTTGACGAATAAGCCCTTGAATCGACATTCGGAAGGAAGCAATCAGATCTACGTTATAAATTCATTCAGCATCCACCAAGCTTGCTTGTTTCCTATGTGAATTATTTTCACATTTGATATTCGTATTCCTAAACTCATTATCTGGTGTGAGTACTCCACTAATTCAGTCCATTTACAGCGCTTACAGTTAAGGTCAAAAGTTTACACCCCCTTTCAGAATCTGCAAAATGTTCATTATTTGACCAAAATAAGATGGACTGTATAAAAATTTGTTTTTTTTTTGTTTAGTACTGACCTGAATAAGATATTTCACATAAAATGTTTACATTTAGTTGAATTTATAAAAACGACCCCGTTCAAAAGTTTACATACTCTTGATTTCTAAAACCATGTTCTTACGTGAATGATCCACAGATGTGTTTTTTTATTTAGTGGTAGCTATTCATGAGTCCCTTGTTTGTCCTGAACAGTTAAACTGCCTGCTGTCCTTCAGAAAAATCCTTCAGGTTCCACAAATTCTTTGGTTTTCCAGCATTTTTTTGTATTTGAACTCTTTCCAACAATGACTGTATGATTTTGAGATCCATCTTTTCACAGAGGACAACTGAGGGACTCGTATGCGACTATTACAGAAGGTTCAAATGCTCACTGATGCTTCAGAAGGAAAAACAATGCATTAAGGAGGGGGGTGAAAACTTCTGAAATTTGAAGATCAGGGTAAATGTAACTTATGTCTTCTGGGAAGTATGTAACTATATTTTTTTAGCCTCTGAAGGGCAAAACTAAAAGAAACTAATACGATATTTAGGCAAAAAAAGAAAAAGAAAAATGTACACATCTCCATTTGGTTCAAAAGTTTTCACCCCCAGCTCTTAATGCATCGTTTTTTCCTTCTGGAGGATCAGTGAGTGGTCAAACCTTCTATAATAGTTGCATATGAGTCCCTCAGTTGTCCTCAGTGTGAAAAGATGGATCTCAAAATCATACAATCATTGTTGGAAATGGTTCAGCTACACAAAAATACTGGAAAACCAAAGAATTCTTGGGACCTGCAGGATTTTTCTATAGAACAGCAGGCAGTTTAACCAGTAAACAAAAAAAACACAGCTGTGGATAATTCAGGTAACAACACAGTATTTAAAACTCTAGTGTCTGTAAACTTTTGAACCCGGGTCATTTTTATAAATACTTTTGTGGACTATATGTAAATGTCTTTTATGTGAAATATCTTATTCAGGTCAGTACTAAATCAACAACATGTATTTTGTACGATCCCTCTTATTTTGGTAAAATAACAGATTTTGAAAGGGGAGTGTAAACTTTTGACCTCAATTGTAGGCAATGGCAATGCACTTACAAAGTTTGCAAGATCACAGTTTATGTTACAAAATTCCATCTCTCCAACCAAGGCAAATTCCTGTCCTTTCCTTGCCGTCTCAAATATGGTTTTATTAAAAATCTAGTTCACCCAAAAATTAACATTTGATCATCATTTACTCACACTCATGCATTTCCAAACCTGACTTTCGTCCTTCCGTGAAACATGAAAGAAGATACTGTGAAGAAGTATTTTCAGTTCCCACTGACTTCCATTATATTTTTCGCCCATACAATGGAAGTCAATGGAAATTGAACCTGGTTACCAACGTTCTTCAAAATATCATCTTTCACATCCCACTGATAAAAGAACTGCATAAAGGCAAGTAAATTACAACAGAATTTAAATCTTGAGTGGACCATCCCTTTAAAACCACCTCGTTCTTCACAATCAAACCTCAAACGTAAAGTCCCTCACATGTGCTAGGCGATCTCTTGTTCGGTTTTCGGGTGTTTGAAAAGCTTCGTTCAAAGCTAACTACTCAAAAAAAATGCTGACAAAGCAGATCCCCGCCAGCTGAGAGTCCTTTAAGACTAAGGCTGGGACTTCAGCTCGATCTGGGGTCCCGGTGCTGCCAACTGGGCGAGACTCAAATGTGACGAGACGCTAGAAGCGCATTCTACATGACTAGCCTGCAGCAAGGCTTTGTTTCAGCAAAGAAAACAATGAGTTCTTTCTAAAGGTGTGATGCCAATTTAATCTAAACAGTCCTCATTCAACTTGAAATGTTCAACTTGGTTGGCTTTTGGATATATTCTTGAGACGAGCGGCAGTGAAATGAATCAGACTGAGTGGTTTCAGAGTGGTACAGGTGCGTTTAGCAAATATTGCACTGCTAGTGCACAATCGTGCGTGGATTCACACCCCTGTGCGCTATACCGCATCTTCACAATGACAGGTGCTGTGCTCAGCCCTTTTTTCTGTGACCAGTCAGCTGGCAGTGAGCCAGGGGTGTTAATCTACGCCAGCCAGGGCCGAGCTCTGAAAGGAAAACAACAACGACCTGGGAAACCTGGTCCCGTAACTATCACCGCTTCAGCTTATGTTGTGTGTGTGCGTGAATAAGGCTCTGCTATGACAGAAAGCCAGCTTTGTGAACCCGTCCTCCCACTCTGTTTAGTTATATTATGGCAATTAGCTGTGGTCGCACACGTATTATTATTATTATTATTATAAACAGAAGTCATTTTGGCTCATCCGTTTGCAATGTTACACCTAGCATACCTTGCATATAAATTATTGGCAGTTTAAAATAAGCTACGTCAGTACTAAGGGAATACAAAACCAGAAAAGAACTTAAAACAAGGTATCTAGAGCAAAACCCACTGGTCCGTAATTCCACACGCGACATGAGTTATTAAAAAAAAAAAGGGAAATTAAACATAATGGTCCATAATGTAACATGGCTGGTCTCATTTTCCAGAGAGCACACAGGTAATCCTCAAATGCAAAGCTTTGCATTACATGAAGTCAAGCGCTAATCCTCGTGTTAATGGGGACACGGATGTCTACGGATGTTCCTTCACTCGGTTATATGACTGACGGGTCTTTTCCCGTTCTGTGGGAGCTGCGTTGAGCAATTTCCTCCACAAATAGACAATGATAAAGTATTCCTGTAGTGTGGAGCGACTCTCCTTCAAATACAAAATAAAATAAAAAACAATAGTAGGGTGTGGAAGTTTTCCGTCTTTGTCGGACTTCTGTTTTTTTTTTAATCAACTCCTCTTGAAGTCAGAGAAATGGTCGGGTTCTTCGAAGGAGAGTGAATGAATTCGATGAACTGTTGCTTATCCATCATGAGTGTTAGTATGGTCGCAAAGACGTCACCCATTTTGAGAAAACGGGCTTGGGGAGTTGCTGGTACGAGTGAATTGACTGTCCTTGAGAAGCTCAAGATTATATATCACACTCCCTTCCTGTCTTGTCTATACTTGTGAATAAATTGATGTGAGGGTGTGAAATGAGGGTGGGGTGTGCACATCTATTTTCAGGTGGGTTAGCCCAAGCAGGGGCGTCCGGCTCCGTGGCTCTGGGAAAGCAGGAAAGACTGCACCACCTGCTCTGTGGCCTGGGGGCTCGTGTTGACGTCCTCTAGCGCGTCGGCTACCGCAAACTGCCTGTCCCTTAAACGGTTCCAGTTGGACAGAATATTGTGGTACTCAAAGACCTTCTCGTAGTTTCCAACCGAGTTGTACAGTTTTATCAGGCCTCTGTAGTCATATTCCAGTCCACTGTAACCCTCCCCGAACAGCTTCTTGCCTGAAGGAAACAACAGACGTATGGTTTATGTTTAGGTTGAGAACATGACTCTACATTGTAGTAGTACTGGTCAAAATTGTAACTGTTATAGCACCAGCTGTGGTCCACTCCCTTTAAAACTCTGCATGCTTGTTTAGAATCACCTGTCGCATGTGCTCAGCAGGTTTTGTGAAGTTTTGAGTTTTCCTTTAGGCTTTATAGGATTTGGGGTAAATTTGGACTGGCCCGTTTCCTAAATGACCCAATTATAGCTTCCCAAAGGGTAAATTCAAACATTTTTTGGTAATTATTGGCCTAGAGAGTCCAGAGAATTGTACTGCAGTGTTTTTTTTTCCCAAACTGAGCGAAAAACCTAAAACTAGTTCGCAAAAGTAGGTTTGCAAAAGGAAATTTGTTGTGGACTAAATGGCCAATGGCAGCCATGTTTTTTGAGATACACAAATGTCCTCATAGACTCTTGTGGCACTTCAGACCAAGACCATGCACACCAACTGTAATGTTGATAGGACAAATGGTTGCGCAGTTATAGATCTTTTTATGTTTTTTTGTGTCTTGTATCTCCACCAAGTGGCCAAGCTCTGCGATTTTTTTCCTTAGATTGAGCTCTTACATAAGTGTTCTGAGTCTGGCAGAGAGATATCTCATTCCGTTCAGGAGTTATAGGCATTTTACTAAAAGTAGCCCTGCCCCTTTCAAACGTCTTGGTGCCCCTTTGCAACGGTGAGGTGAAACTTTCTGCACTGGTTTGGTTCTGACCAAGTGAAAAACCTAGGACTAGCTCGCAAAAGTAGGTTTTCAAAAAATGTGAAATATCCGAAAATTTTCAACTACATAAGACACTTGAGCCTGCGACTGACAGTTTAGGAGTTATGAGTGATTTCGTACTTTTGTTTACTGTAGAGCCCCTGTCAGGCCGATTGGGGCGAGCCTTGGTCACATTGTAGATGGTGTGAGTACTACCATCCCTCTAAGTTTCAAGTCTCTACGATGTCTCTACTGTCTATGCAGGGTCAGAACGTTTTTGGATTACATCAAAAATACCTTAATTTGTGTTTTGAAGATGAACAAAGGTCTTACGAGTTTGAAACAACATGAGTGTTAGTGACAGATTTGTCATTTTTGGGTGAACTATGCCTTTAAGAATTAGATGACAGAAAAGGTAAATGAAATGTAGAAAGATTGGAAATAAGCATCATAATCTAATATCCAATTTTGTCTGATTTACATTATCAACCTACATTAATAATTTACAAATAGAAGAAGATAAAAGAAAAGTTCAATAACTAATGGTACCGATACCATGCACTCCCACCTAAAATGAATTAAACAAATGCGACCCTCACCAATAGCGATAGAACGCAAGTACAGACGCTCTGCATCATCATACTGATTCATATCGTAGTTGTAGAGCGAGGCCAAGTGTCCCACTGACAGAGCCACCTCATAGTCCTCCTGTCCCAACAGCTGCTCCTTGATCTGAATGGCCTTGATGTGCATCTCCTCTGCCT
Organism: Labeo calbasu; assembly: GCA_019740295.1. Taxonomy (NCBI): domain Eukaryota; kingdom Metazoa; phylum Chordata; class Actinopteri; order Cypriniformes; family Cyprinidae; genus Labeo; species Labeo calbasu. Next base: position 23,809 of record JAHKKF010516672.1, on the reverse strand, counting down.
CCTGCAATACAAATCACACCATGGAAAGGTCAGTCAGCTCAAGAGCGACCTCAAAAGAGTTTAGCTTACACAACAGAGCACAAATGCACACAGCTTGCACAATGATTCACTTGTGATGATTTACTTATATCATAAGGCCAGTAACATTCTCACAGGTTAAAATACGAATTAACAAGAACCTTGAATTTGCGCATGGATTGGTAGAGGCGGCCCAGATTCCCGTAGTGTTTCGCCGTCTGAACGTTAAACTCTCCAAAAGCTTTTTTGGCCAGCTGGAGGGAGGAGAGGTGCAGATCATGGGCCTCCTGAAGGAGGCGTTCCTCTGTTTCTTTGTTATGGCAATCAATAGCAATCTCCTCCAGGATTAGGGCTTGAGATGAAACATCAGAAATACAGATTATCAAACTGAATGATGAGTGAAAAGATAATGCTACTTTGAATTGTCAAGGGCCATTTTAATGTTGTCATTCCAGCAATGCAGCTGTGAATGAGAAGAGTTATGAAAGCTTTTCAAAGTGCTAGTCTCACCTTTCACCCTCTTGGACGAGGCCAGCAGCAGATGGTCTTCAGGGAGAATGTGAGTTATGATGTCTATGGCACGTTCTGCGTGGAATCTAAAAGCAAAATTCAAAGTATGAAACTGGTACATGTTCTTCGATAAACACTTCCATGAAAAAAAACACAAAGGACGAAAAACAGTTCAATAAGAACATCTTTATTGTGCTAAAGGTTAGGGCAACTACTGGTCATCTGTGCTATGGACTTCTTAACACTCGAGGGACAAATAAAACGGTATAAAAGTTCGAATGAGATTAGTTGTAACCAAAATACGGCTCTGTTTTGGAATGAATAGGTCAACGTGGCAGCTTGCTTTTGAAGAAGTGACTCACAGCACCAATTCAATTATTCATATTTTCATGGTGATCTAATAAGAATGTTTGTCTCCTTTCATAAAAACAGCAGTGCTATTTTGCCTCTGACCTATTACGTGCTGTTCAGTGTTGACTAATGAATGAATTTTGTTTTTGCAGAGGAGTCCCACCAAAGATTACAGCTAGATAGATACACTTTTTTTGTATTTTATAGCTTTAATGTTGTTTATTAAAATTTAAATGCCATTGAAATTCACTTTAATTCTCATTGTCGCATGAACAACCTGTGAGTAATGATACTGTTTATATGTATCTGATACACAAAGCAGTTCTAGCTTAATTTCAAAACAGACATGAATGAAAAACATGTGGTCATAAACAAGTAAGATGCAAAGTGCGCTCTGAGCGATCCTGCCAGTTCATTCAGTGAAGGATTCATTCACAATGATTTAAATGGATGACAATTGATAGTTTTTTTTAACGATTCTTTGAATAACCTGCTCATAAGAGTCATCCGTCCATTCATCATCTGCAATTATTCTGCTCTTTATAATTTAGAGTGCACAAAACACTTCTACTGTCCATTTATTCACCTAACACAGATTCACTTAATTTTCAATATTAAATAATTCTTTCTCTGAACATGTACACTGCCAGTCAAAAGTTTTTGAACAGTAAGATTTTTAATGGGTTTGTTTTAACGTCGTCTCTACTGCTCACCAAGCCTATATTTATTCAATCCAAAGTACAGCAAAAAGTGTGCAATTTCGAAATATTTTTACTATTTAAAATAACTTCTATTTGAATATATTTCAAAATGCAATTTATTCCTGTGATTTCAAAGCTGAATTTTTAGAATCATTACTCCAGTCACTTCAGAAATCATTCTAAAATTCTGATTTGTGGCTCAAAAAAAAAAAAAAATTATGTTGAAAACGGCTGAGTATTTTTTCAGGTCTCTTTGAAGAATTCAGTTCAGAAAAACAGCATTTATCTGAAATAGAATTTTTTTTGTAACATAAACATCTTTATCATCACTTTTGCTTAATTTAAAATATCCTTGTTAATTAAAGTATTACTTTCTATCATTTCTTTTTAATAGTATAGTGTATAATGTTACAAAAGCTTTTTATTTGATGTTTTTAAACAGCAAATCAGCATATTAGAATAGAAAAGCAGTTCTTTTAAATAGTAAAAATATTTCACAATATTGCTGCCTTTGCTGTATTTTGGATTAAATAAATGCAAGCTTGGTGATCAAAAAATTTTACTGTTCAAAAACTTTTGACTGGTTGTGTATCTAATGCACCCAGAATGGGACTCAGATACTCACAGTGCATTGTCGAATTTACCAGAGCTGTACTGATGGACGTAGGACGAATATGCCAAGTCCTCATGTGCAGTTGCAACATGAATATTCTTTCCTCCAAACACCGACTGCCGAATATCTAGTGCAGTCTGAAAGTAAAACACATCAACAACAAGTAAATCACTTACAGTCTTTGAAAGAATAAGAAAATGTTTTATTTATACTTGCAAAGAATAGTTATTTTTGGCTCACCTGGTAAATGGCCACTGACTGACAGATATTATCCACATTTAAGAGATAAAATCCATAATCTAGTAGTGTATCTGAGTATTTTGGGTGCTTGTGCCCAAAATGTTCCCTGAAAACAAAATGTGGAAATACATAGGAATTTCATTGCTGTCAGACAGAACAAATTTCAACATCACCCAAGCTTTATAAAGAAATACGCACGATAGTACTTACCGTGCCAAAAAGACTGCATGTTTTATCAGTTGTTCAGCTTTCCTAAACTCCCGCTTAACAACACAAGCCTGCAAGGATCAACAGTTATATACTTAATGGACAAGACATTCACATATGTTTACAAAAGCTCAAATATCTAACAAACTCTGACCTTTGAAGCTTGTCTGAGAACATCAACTACTACTTTCACAGGTAAGCCAACTGTGATCTCCCTCATAGCCTCTATACACCACCTGTAAGCCTGAAACACATAAGGTCACATTAAGCTGTAAAAGAGCCATTCTCCAAACAGACTTCTGGGACACTTGCAATGGGACTTACCTCATCATAGTGGCTTTTGGCAAAGAGTAGGGCACACAGTTCTCCATACAGGGCAGCCTTATTAGCCTGATGGCCGTGTTTGGCTAGTTTCTCCATGTAAGACTGGGCCAGTTTGAACGTCTCTTCTCCCAGGTGGTATTTGCAGTTGCCATTACGCACATGAAGTAACCTGGCACACAAAGTCCGCAATCACACGTTAATAAGATATTAGTAACACTTACATAATGTTAATATGATCGTTTACAGCTCACTCACCTCACGCAGCACTCCACTGCACGATACCAGTGAAGAACTTCATCGTGTAATGTGCACAGCTGGAGGCAAGACAGGAAGACTTTCTCTGCATCTCCATACCAACCGGCATCTGATAGAAAGCCACCTGATATGGAAGCAAAGTGTTATTGCAACAGCTTGTTATTACAAGCTGAAAAAGCAGAAAAGTGAGCCACAGCAGCTATACCTAAAACAAAGCCAAACTGTATCGCTTTCTCTTTCACATGAGCATCTGACTCTGCGATGTATGAACATCGGCGGCTGAAGGAGTTGGCCAGGACTGAAGCTACCTTCACACCGTGGTCCATCAGAGCCTGGAAGCAGTGGTGTAGGAGGTGCCTGTGAAAGAAAATATGTACTTAGTCTTTCATCTAAGTATCAATATTTATAGAGACTAAAGAAAAATATGCTGCATATATGCCGTTCAGTAAGATTTTTAAGGTTTTTTTTAAAGAAGTCTCTTATGCTCATCAAAATTCCATTTATTTGTTAAAAAAATACAGAAAAATTTGCTAGAATATTGCTATTTAAAGAAACAGTTTTCCATTTTAATAAACTTTAAAATAGAATTTATTTCTGTGACGCTTTTTAGCATCATTACTCCAGTCTTTAGTGTCACACAATCCTTCAGAAATCATTCTTATATGCTGATTTATTATCAATGCTGGAAACAGTTGTGCTGCTCAATATTTTTTAGAAACCTGTGATACTTTTTTCAGGATTCTTTGATGAATTAAAAGTTAAAAAGCATTTATTCAAAATAGAAATCTTTTCTAACAATTTAAGTCTATCAATTTTTATTAATTTAACATATCATAAGTATTAATTTCTTTCAAAGGAAGAAAAAAAAAATGTACTGACCCCAAACTTTGAACAGTAGTATATATTGTTTAAAAGATTTCTATTTTAAATAAATGCTGTTCTTTTTAGTTTTATTCATCAAAGAATCGTGAAAAAATATCACAGATTTCAAAAAATTAACCAGAATAACTGTATATTGGAATCATTTTTTGAAGGATCATTACACACTGAAGACTGGAGTAATGATGCTGAAAATCCAGCTTTGCATCACAGGAATAAATTCTATTTTAAAAGTATATTAAAATAGAAAGCAACAATTTTAAATTGCAATAATATATCACAATATTACTGTTTTTTCTGTATTTTAAAACAAATAAACACAGTCTTGATGAGCAGAAAAGGCTTAAAATTAAAAATCATACTGATACCAAACTTTTGAACGGCAGTGTATATATATTAGTTGCTTTTTTAGGGTGACGGTACAGGGATCTTTATCTTTATGCAATGTCAAATACTATAATATTAATATTATATAACAACCAGCAATGTTACTATGTAATATTACTCCTGGTTTTTTTTTTTAACCAAAGCTAATATTTAAAGAGCAGGATGGCTGATGTAATGTCAATATATGCTATACACATATTTACATTTATACAACAGTTCTTTCTGGTCCTCGAATCTGACTGGCTGAGAGCAGTGCAATATTCTAGTGATATCAGAACAGTTTCACCATTTGTTTGGAGTATTTCTTAAAGCGATGGCAGACACTACTGTTTAAAAGTATGCAGTCGGTAAGATTTTTATTTTTATTTTAAAGCAATTCATACTTTTATTGAACAAGGATGTCTTAAAGTGATCATAACTGACAGTCATGTCCTTTACATTGTTTAAATCTATTTAAGAATCCTGACAAAAACGTAGCATTAGAATGATTTCTAAAGAATCATGTGACACTGAAGACTGAAGTAAATGCTGCTGAAAAATCCGCTTTGCCATCACATGAATAAATTACATTTTACAGTATATTTAAATATAAAAAAGTTATTTTAAAATGGCAATATTTCACAATATAACGTTTCACTGTATCTTCGATCCAATAAATGCAGATTTGGTGAACGTCTTTCAAAAAAAAAAACTTATTTCTTACTCATTTAACAATTTAAATGAGTACAAACATGATTAAAGTTTTTGCTGTGTTATTTAATGATCAAGATTGATGTTTTTTGCTGGTTCTGAATGGTGACGAAATCTACCACTACATAAATTACTCTACAACAAGCTTCTGTGAAGATCTCAGTGAAGACTTGCACCACACATCATGTGAGATTTGAATCATCAACCCAAAATACACACATACACACTCAATCTCATCCAGCATGGCCATAAAAGCATTATTAAGATATGGCTTTGAGCTATATCTCCTTGACAGACAGAGTAAGAGTGGATTCAGTTGTCAAATACCTTTTGTCAGATGCCCTGAGGACTTTAGCGAAGACCTCCAGCTCACAGAACTCCCCTCCCAGCTGGCAGAGCCGGCCTTGCTGGTAAAGCTGGAACACATGAAGAAATGTGAGATTGCTGACCCTATTGTACATGTGACACAAAGACAACTCAAGCCTTCCCTTGGGGGTGCCAAGAGCCAGAAAACCAGGAAAAGTAGCCATTATGAAAACAGAATGTACAATCAGAAAGAGTTTGTGCAAGAGCAATAAGTGTGCCAATAACATTTTGTTTGTGGCATCCGACACCAATTGTACAAAACAATGAAAAACATAATGCAAAGATTAAACAGAGTAACACGACAGAGTAATTTAACCTTAACTGTTATATTTGAATCTAAAAACTTTGATCATCCTAAGTCAGCAGTTATCAGATTCCAAGGCCCCAAAACAACATTTAAAGTCCCCATGACTTTTCCAGTATTTCTTGATTTACTGGATAAGGATTTTAAAACATATTTTTGTACTTACAGTTTCTACCTTGGAAAATATTTTAGACCTTGGCATAACTTAAAAAACAAAAACAAAAAAAAGTATAATATAATGTATATTATATTAAAATTGATGATTTTTCCACATCTAGAACATTTTCAAAATTAGTCTAGATTTATCCAGATTTATTCAAGAAATAACTTGATTTTAGTTATTTTAATGCTTGTTTTGTCTTAAAATATTTTAAGTCATCTTTACACCCCCTCAAAATTTCCATTTGTCTAAGAATCACTATTCTAAGCGGAATATTTTTTTTAGAAAAAGGTGTTAGACAAAATAAGACTTCTAAAGTCTCTAACATTCTTCTGTGGTCTTTTGGTTTTAAGTTAAACTTAATTCGTGAAGTAATTTCAACTACACTGACAAGCTTCTTTGGTAATGCAAAATGTTTACATTTTTTCCTCATCATTCCTCAATCATTAGTCAATTGTGGGCAACAAACTCTGATAGCCTTTGTATATATAAAAAAACAAAAACAGTGTGATTGGTCTAAACACACACTTCCCAACCTAAATATCCCAAAACATATCAACTGTTCATTTTTAGTTCAAATCAGCTCACAGTGCATTATACAATATTAAGATATAAACAGATTTTAATAATCCATTAATTGGATAATGTTGAAATTATCATTAAATATGACGAATGCATGCTTGAGAAGTATTTTTAATTTTTAATTCACGTTAACAAAAGGCACCTTATTAAGTGTTGCCATGCCTATATTACTGTCTTTAATAACTATATTATTATACTGTACAGTGTTTATTCATACTTTTCACAGTACCTGGTGACTAACGTTAACCATTCAAACCACATTTGCAGATGTCAGTTGTCTTATCTTATGAAGTCGTTAGAAACACGGTTATGGTTCAAACACCCACATGACATTATAATAAGCATAAGACGCTGGGGTCGAACCCATAAATAATCTTAACAGGGTGAAAAGTGAGATGTCACAGTGTTATATGTTTAACTAGTCTTGACCCAGAGAGCTATATCTCAAGCTACAGGCTAAGATAACTGGAACACAGTGTCGACTTCAACCAGTCTTCCCCCAAACTGTGCTACAGAAAACGACTGGAGTCCTACAACAGAAAACCTTGGCGGTTAAATCGTCTCGTATCTCGAGTCTCTCCTAACCAGCGCTCCACTAAAAGGTCGCTTCAGTTTTTGTTAGCCGAGCTGCTAGTAAAAAGTGTCAGATGCTTTTGACGTTTGTTCCACACTGAACTCATTTGCTTTTTTTCTTACCTTGTAGTACACATCAAACTGTATATTTTCAGGCAGAGAGCGGATGTCCCGTCGCGATCGGCCGTAGTTGTCGACAACGGCTGAGATAGCGGTGTTGTACAGGGTCTCAGGGATCCATTCCAGCTCCACCGCGGCCATATTGTTTTCTTTCACTAAATCCAACCACAGCCCCCCCTCTTCCACTCCTACTTTCACCTCCTTCGCTACCTGATCGAGGTAAAACGCTTTACTCTGATGCTCCTCATACACCCCCGCAGCTGGAAGCGCTTTTTGAGATCGAAACGGACTGTTATGATAGAGAACACAACCCTAAGGTTATGCTCTCATGTTTAAAGCTCATCCCCGATCGAGATGCCCCGCCCACACTATGACACTTTCGGTGATGACGTAGCGCAAGAGCTCCACTCGAACTCAGTGAACGCGTATTTGACTGTTGTTCAAAATAACGGCCGCTGGGAAGACGACGGAAATCTCTCAAGAGTAATCAAAAATTTGTGGCACAATTTAGTACCAAAAGCTTAGGCAATAGACAAAATTACCTATCTTATACACATAATGTCTTTCTAATGTGGGGAAATGGATCAAAAAGATTGATAAATCCTGCACTACACAGGTCAAAACATCATAAAAATGTAAAATTAAAATGCTTGAATAATTTGAAAACATTTTACAATCAAAATAAATCGCTTTAAAATAATGTTTAAAATAATAAAATATTGTACTCGTTTACCGGCACGCCATGTGACCAATAACCGATATCAAGAAAACAGTAAACATTGTTGTTGTTAAATCCTTGAAATATTAACTTAAAATCTCAGGGGGTCTTAGGCTACTTCAAGTAAATATTTTAGGTCAAAGGGGGAAAAAATGAAAATCCCTTCCCAATAATAAAAAACACTACCAGTCAAAAGTTTTTGAACAGTAAGATTTAATGTTTTTTTCCTTCTGTTTACCAAGCCTGCCTTTATTTGATCCAAAGTACAGCAAAAACAGTAAAATAACTATTTAAAATAACTGTTTTCTATTTGAACATATTTGAAAATGCAATTTTTCCTTTGATTTCAAAGCTGAATTTTTAGAATCATTACTCCAGTTGCATGATCCTTCAGAAATCATTCTAATATACTGATTTGCTGCATACATTTATTGTTATTATTTGCTGCATATATTTATTAATATTATTTGCTGCAAAAACATTTATTATTATTATGTTGAAAACAGCTGAATAGATTTTTTTCAGGTTTCTTAGAAAGTTGGATTTTCAGTTTCAGATTAATAGATAGTTGAGAAGAACAGCATTTATCTGAAATAAAAATCTTTAGTAACATTATAATTGTCTTTATCAAGCTCCAAGCTTTTAAATGGTATAGAAACCTAAAACAAATGTATGTACTCAACTGTTTTAATTATTGATAATAATAATAATACATGTTTTTTATTTTCAAAAATCATGTTTTTTATTATGTTATGTTTTTTTTGTGTTAGTTAGCTGTAGTCAAGCTGCAGTTTGATTGAGATTAGTTGGAATGCACAATGAATAAACATGATTTTTTTTGAAAATTGTTAAAAACTAAGTTATCTGTTTTTGCAAATAAACTCTTCAAATGTTTCATGAATAGCAAATCAGCATATTAGAATGATTTTTGAAGGATCATGTGACACTGAAGACTGGAGTAATGTTGCTGAAAATTTAGGCTTGGTCACAGGAATAAATTACACTTTAACATATATTGTAATAGAAAGCAGTTATTTTAAATAGTAAAAATATTTCACAATATTACTGCTTTTGCTGTATTTTGGATCAAATTAATGCAGGCCTGGTGAGCAGAACAGAATCTCTTTGAAAAACATTAAAAATCTTACTGTTCAAAAACTTTTGACTGGTAGTGTACATAGTTCTCGTTCTCTACTATTTAGTATACAAAAAGCTAATCAACAAAAATAGTTTCTGAAAAATTGCAGGCCTACTTGTTTAACATGTTTTCGTGGTTGTTTTAGGTAGGTCATACTGCAGGTCAGAGAACATATTAACTCAGTAGACAATGGCAAAATATTATTTTGCATTAATACACAGATATTTTAGAGTGCATTTTCCTTCCTTTGTGAGAGACTTGAAGTTTGGACATCACCTACTGGCCACTATTAGTAAAATCCATTTTGCAGCAGCAAAATTCTTTGAAATCTCAGTTCTTGTTGCATGTAACCCCTATGTATAGGCAAGAATGTGGTGAAATTAAATGAATAGATGCCATTAGTCTAAATGTACTATGATTAAAATACACTAAACTGTGATTATGATTAACAACATAATAAGCTCAATAGCAATTATGAGTGCAAAACAAAATATAATTTGGCTGATTTGTGAGCATTTTAATTGACAATGACCACATCAGATTACAAACTTACTTTTCAAATGTGTCACTGTAATTGTCAGGTCATTTTATAAAGAAAAAAGGTCCACTGTTGTCAAACTTGCGTACACACACACACATACAGTGCTATATATAATAGTATTTAGAAACGTATAATTGCTTAACCAAAAAAGCTGGCAAAAAAGTCATTAGCTAGTGTGTAATCTAATTAAGAAAACCAAGACCCCATGATTTCATCCAAGTTCAAGCCCACAAGACTCATACCTGTATTATTTATATAATATTTATTATAGATTAGCTTTTTTTAACATAAAAAGCATTTATTTTTATATTGTCAGTTTTTTATTTTAATTATTATGTAATTTTGTTAATATTACTGCTTAATTTTCATTTAATTTTATATCAGTTTTTTTTAAGTTTTAGTTTTAGTTTTCTATTTATTATTAGTTTATTATCATTACCAGTAAATTAAGTGCTTCATATCAAACTTATTTTAGTTTTTAGCAAGCCAAGAGTTCTAATTTTCATTTAGTTTTTCATCTAATATTTATATTTTATTTCAGATTTATTTCAAATAACAATAGTAGTTTTAATTAATGACAATAACCCTGAGGCATACCTAATCGAGACCCTTTTATACATCCTTAGATCTACACTACCAGTCAAAAGTTTTTATGTTTTTTAAAGAATTCTCTTCTGCTCACCAAGCCTGCATTTATTTGATCGAAAATACAGGGAAAGCAGTAATATTGTGAAATATTTTTACTATCTTTAGAAGAACTAGTTTCTATTTGAATACATGTTAAAATGTAATTTATTTCTGTGATCAAAGCTAAATTTTCAGCATCATTACTCCAGTCTTTAGCACCACATGATCCTTCATAAATCAATCTAATATGCTGATTTGCTGTTCAAGAAACATTTATTATTAGTATTATCAATATTTAAAACAGTTGTGTACATTTTTTCAGGATTCCTTGATGAATAGAAAGATCCTAAGATCAAGAATTATCTGAAATAAAAAAGCATTTGTAACATTATACACTATACCATTCAAAATATTAGTCAGTATATATACTGTACATATTCATATATTTTAACAACGATGCTTTAAATTGATCAAAAGTGATGACGAAGACTTTTATAATGTTATAAAGGATTTCTATTTCAGATAAATGCTGTTCTTCTGAACTTTATATTCATCAAAGGAACCTGTAAAAATTCAGCTCATCTGTTTTCAACATAATAATAAGAATAAATGTTTTTTGAGCAGCAAATCAGAATATTAGAATGATTTCTGAAGGATCATGTGACTGTAGTAATGATGCTAAAATTCAGCTTTGAAATCACAGGAATAAATTACATTTTAAAATATATTCAAATAGAAAAACAGTTATTTTAAATATTAAAAATAATTGTACTTTGAATCAAATAAATGCAGGGTTGGTGAGCAGAAGAGACTTCTTTAAAAAGCATTAAAATCTTACCGTTCAAAAACTTTTGACTGGTAGTGTATTCTGAGATCATTTTACAGCAGATGACCGCCAAAAGCAAAACGGTGCAATTTATTGTTATTCCATTATTATTCCAACGGCATTCGTTTCTGCAATTGTAGTTCTTAACGCAGAAAGCAGGTGTCGCCGTTTCTTCTCCCTGAACAATAAGCAGCATGAGGCCAACCTACCGCCTTTATCACTATATATTTACAACAGTGCTCGCCTGTTCACGTTAAGCTGCGCCCATCTAGAGGATAGAGCGAGCAGAAACAATACCGTTCCTGCCAAAAAACTGGATATATCACAACGGTGAGTGCAGCCGACTTTTATGTATATATACATTCACGTTTAAATTCCGTAAACGAGATAACATCCAGTTATTTTCACGAGGTAAAATCTCATGTCAGGGATGTGAGCCTGGGATCAACAGCAGTCCGCTGCTGGATATAGAGGCGAAGAAAGGACCCTTATCAGCCACTTACTCATGCTAACTGACCTGCTAACTGTAGCCGGAGGATTGTTACGTTCACTGTTCATTAGCTCCATTACGGGTTTATAGGGTCGGTTGTTTGACGCTAAAATCTGGATACTCCGGTGGTCTGTGTTTTACAGTTTCAGTCCGTGTCCAGCTAATTTAAAAGCTTAGGGGCTGATCTTGAGCGTTAGCGTTGGGCTTTCCTGCCGCAGATGATTGACGAGTCTGTCGCTGCTCTGGTTGACTGACCGGGCAAATTTATATATATGTAGGTTTCTTGTCCTAACGTGTTTCTCTTAAATGTGAGTCTCGTTTGGGTTTTTATCTGTCTGGCCTTTAATGCGTCAAAGATACACTGTAGCAAACCGCAGGCTTGTACATTGTTACAGAATTCTTTAATATATCGTAGCATAGTCGCCCTCACTTTCCTTTCATGTCAGTGGTCAAGTGCAAGTCCATCTGTTACAACAGTATTGCAATGAACCATTAAACTCTTTACAGAAATTGACAACAGTCTCAAAATGACATATAAAATAAAACAATTGATTGCTGTACTTGTGTTAAAATAAGCTTTCAGAAACATTTCTGTCATTGTCATGGCTGTAGAGTTTAATATAATGTTACCACAATTATAGACTAATGATGGATTCCATGTTATACTGTCCTCCAAAAGCATTTATTTAAAGTATTTATTCAAGGATGCATTAAATTTATTAAAGGTGATAGCAAAGGCATTTATAATGTAGACGTTTTGTATTTGAAAAAAAAAGCTGTTTTATTTTGGAAAATGGTTACCATAGTACTTTTTTGTAGGAGACTTTATCTTTTCCAAGCTAGTTCAAACATGCTGAGCATATTCAAAAATGCATGTGAGGAGAAAAAAATCAAGCTAATATTCAGTGCTATAAACAGACTGGTGCTGATGAAAACGAGAATAACTTGCTGAACTAATGCACTGAGCATTAGTAGCATTATTATCATATTTAATGTTGATGCCTTTATTGTTTAAACAATCTAGGGTAAGTATTTTTTGCATTTACATTACCAGTCTTCATGCAACGTGATCATACCTAATATTACCTACTGTACTAGTGCTAGTACTATTCATAATTTGAGGTCAGCATTAAAAAATATTCTACCAGTCAAATTTTGTGAACAGTTTTTAATGTTTTTTTTAAAGAAGTCTCTTCTGCTCACCAAGCCTGCATTTATTTGATCCAAAACACAGCAAATTTGAAATATATTTTATTATTAAAATACATATTTTGTATTTGAATATATTTTAAAATGTAATTTTATTGCTGTGATCTCAAAGCATCATTACTCTAGTCACATGATCCTTCAGAAATCATTATAATATTCTAATTTGCTGCTCAAAAAACATTTATTATTATTATTTTTTGATAAATGGAAGAACAGCATTTATCTGAAACTGAAATTTTTTGTAACATTAAAAATGTCTTTATCATCATATCATATTAGAATGATTTCTGAAGGATAATGTGACACTGAAGACCGGCGTAATGATGCTGAAAATTTAGCTTTGCATCACAGAAATAAATTACATTTTAAAATCTATTCAAATTGAAAGCAGTTATTTTAAATAGTAAACATATTTCACAATATTACTGCTTTTGCTGTATTTTGGAATAAATGCAGGCTCTGCGAGCAGAATAAAATCTCTTTAAAAAAAACATTATTAATCTTACCGTTCAAAAACGTTTGACTGGTAGTGTATATTTTAATGTTGACCTCAAATTATGAATAGCACTAGAACTAGTAGAGTAGGTAGTATTAGGTGATATCACGTTGCATTAGGCGTGTGTTGCATAAATCCTTTTATGGGGAAGAATTGCCTGAATTGCCTTCCTGTATTATGGGGAAGAATTTGGCCCCTTGTTAATGGAACTTGTTTGGATGATGAAGTCTCCCGCTGGTGGGAAAATAGGAATGTTAGAGGCCCGTGGCGTTCATAGCACCTCCCTAATGCCTTAAACCCTGTTTGTTTCACATCCTTACAGTAAAATAATGATATAGTATCTTCATTACTGTGAAACCAGTCAATTTTGCTGTTCTGGTAAATATTGTCAAGCCACATTATGGTACAGGTTTGTTTCTTGTGTGAAGGCCAGTCAATGATTTCTACATAATTTAGCTTTGATTTTTGCACAAAATTATTGCATATTGTAACGCAGGATGTTCATTTGGAGCTCAGTAGTGCGAAGAAACATGAAAAATTATACAATTATTAATGCTGTGTTATTTTTCTCTTTCCAGGGAGCTGTAATTAATCCATTCTGGATGTACAGAAGCCAATCTGTCTCTGTATGGAAAAATCGCTTACTTGTGAAAACATTGGAGCTTCTGTAGTGGAACGTAGACTACTTTTGGGGACAGTATGTTCAACTTGATGAAAAAAGACAAGGAGAAGGATGGCGTTAGGAAGGAGAAAAAAGACAAGAGAGACCGGAGGGAACGCATGTCAGCAGCTGAGCTGCGAAGCCTCGATGAGATGAGCATGAGACGGGGTTTCTTCAACCTCAACCGGAGCTCCAAACGAGACTCCAAAAACAAGTTGGAGATCTCAAACCCAATCCCTATTAAAGTCGCCAGCAGCACTGAGCTCAACCTGACCGATATCGAATCGGATGGCCTCAGTAACCGCAGCAGCATGGTCCTAGATGCAGACCAGCTCAGCGCGGCCAGTTCCAGCGACGATCTGAAGGGCGATTACAGCCAAGATGTCCACAGGAGCTCTGTCAAGGAGCGGGCGGCCAGATTCGGCTCCCTCGCCATGCAGAACTCGCAAATGGGTTCAATCATGAAGCGCTTCTCCTTTTCTCAAAGGAATAAAGATGAAAGTCCTTCAGAAGGTTCCACACCTTCTGGGCAGAACTCGGCTGCCCCGTCTCCACAGGTGGAAACCAAAATCTTTGACCCCCAACGTAAACCAAGTCTTCAGCATCATCAGCAACAACCACCTCCTGGAAAAAAGGTGCAGATTCCTGAGATTGTGGATAAGACGTTTCCAGCGGATCTCCGCTTGCCTGCTGTCGTACCTCCGCAGACACCCGAAGTTCGGGAGCTGGTCCTCCAGAGGAGGAACACTGGAGATTTCGGGTTCTCCTTGCGGCGCACCACCATGTTGGACCGTGGCACGGATGGAGGAGTGTATCGCCGAGTGGTCCACTTTGCGGAGCCAGGTGCCGGCACCAAGGACCTGGCTCTTGGTTTGGTTCCAGGAGACAGGCTGGTGGAGATCAACGGGAGAAATGTGGAGAACAAGAACAGGGATGAGATCGTGGAAATGATTCGGCAATCAGGTGACACGGTGCGCCTGAAAGTTCAGCCCATCCTGGAGCTGAACGAGCTGAGCCGATGCTGGCTGAGGAACACCGAAGGGCTGCGGCGGGAAGCATTTGACGTAAGTCCACACTTTCCCTCTTTTCTCTCGCTCATGATTGCAGTCTTTCCAGGCAACTCCCCACGAGCCTGCCCAGCTCTTACACATGTGGAGCCAACTGGCTCTTCTCGAGAGTACAAGCACATCATTTAAGATGAACATGTTCTTGTGCAACAGGAAGCGGATTCCTTTCCAGGATGAACATCTGTCACAATGTGTCTAACAGAGTCTTTTCTTCCTCCAGCTTTCCACAAGTGATGACTTTAATGACAGGCTTCGAAAAAGTTTTGTTTGCCTTTTTCTTCGCAGTTTGTTGTGCAATAGTTGGACACGGCGTGACAGTAAATTCAGAATTTTCCCCATGGAAATTTCACATGCAACAGCACACAGTTCACAGTTTAGTTTTGGTATGTTACTATAAATTGCACTTGCTGTTGACGCCGGTCAGGCGCATTTTCTTGTGTGTGAGGTGAATGGGCGGCACAGCTTTTTCGTTTTTTCTTGACAGAGGGAAACCATTGAAACTTATCTGTTATGCTATGCGCTGCTTCCTTGTTGGATAACAGATAAGAAAGGCACTTTGGCGTAAATGTTTTATTTTCTCAAGGATGGGCGGAGGTTATGTCTTTATTAACAAGCATGTGTGCCACTACTTGGCTGGATCCAATCTGGCATGCTGTCGTGCCAAGTTGCACATGTTGATGCTGAGACGACTTGCAAAGCTTCCTTCTACAGTAACTGCTAAGAACATTATGTAAGACTCTTTGATAACTACACTCATCGAATACCTAGCATTTAGCAGTGTTGTTTACTTGCTTGGGAAACAATACATTCAATTAACATACTTTTTTGCTGAGTAACGTGCAGTTTGGAGACCTCGATAATTTGTTAAAAGCTATTCTGTAGCTGTCTGTGAAACATAAGAGAGGTGTGACACACAAATTGCTTTGAAACTGTGAATCAGTCAGCATCTGAATCATTAAATGTGTTTATGTGGGGAAGAAAGGTGTTGGCTGTTTAATAATTATTCCCTTTAGTTGCTGATAATTATGATTTTTAAATGATCCCTTTGCAGCTACTGTATTTTTCTTTAGGGGGTTCACAATCCTCTAAGGGTTCACGAGAACACTGCTGTGGGTTTACAAGACTGTGCTAGAAATGCCCAATTAAATTGACAAGTAAATGTAATTAAATATTAAATAGCATTTAAATAATTAAATAATGATTGAATAAAATTAATGATTTGAATAAATTTACATTAATACATTAAGTTTTTTATATTTGATAAGAATTCTTGCTTAATGTAAATAACATAGGTGATATTAGCTGTTTTCTGACATGAACTCGTTGTATAGTAAACAGATCTGCTATTTACACATGTAACGGCTTTCCTTCTTTTATCCGTATAGCTGCCATTCAGTTAACGCCAAAATGCTGTTAAAGGCATAGTTCACCCAAAAATTAATATTCTGTCATTAATTACATGTCGTTCCAAACCTGTAAGACAGGGACGCCCAAACTCTGCAGGACATCGGCCCTCCAAGACCGAGTTTGGGCATCCCTGTTGTAAGATCTTCGTTCATCTTCGGAACACAATTTAAGATATTTTTGATGAAATCCAAGAGCTTTCTTACCCTGCAACGCAAATACCACGTTCAAGGCCCAGAAAGGTAGTAAGGACTTAGTCCATGTGACAAATTGTTCAACTGTAATTTTATGAAGCTTTTATGAGCAAAGAAAACAAAAATAACAATTTCTTCTCTTCCATTTCAGTCTTCGACATGCGTTCACAACAGTACCATGACGCATGCACAAAAAGTATTGTCGTAGCTTCAATAAATTTAGGTTGAACCACTGATGTCACATGGGCTACTTTAACGATATCCTTACTACCTTTCTGGGCCTTGAACATGGTAGTTGCGTTGCTGAAGAAAAGTTCTCAGAAAAGCTCTCAGAAAGCTCTCCGATTTCATTAGGACTGAAACAGTTGGTCAACATTATCGACAATGTCAACAATAAAAAAATTGTCAACAAATATTTTTGTTGTTGAATAGTTTGATCTCATATGACATTATGTAAGAGCCTGCAATAACACTGTTTGACCATTGTGGCACTGTAACTCAAGAATGTAATTCAGCCTTCCTGGATGCAATTAAAGAGAAGACATACCACGCCAATGTTGCCAAGTCTGTGGTTTTCCCATGGAATTGGGCTACTTTAACTCTGTTGCTGTGGGTGTTTTTTCATGTCCATTGAAGCGATCCCAATAACGTGATATTTAGCCCCTGGAATGCAAATTTTACCAGGGGAAACCCTGCCAAAAAATGTGTATTTTAACCTGCAAAACATTATTTTTAACTAGGGAACCCCCTCGAAACGCAACTGGGCTACTTTTGAGTAGAAATTGGGCGGGTTTTGTTGTGAAAACCTGGCAACCCTGCACCGCGCTTCTGAGCAAACTCAGCTGAAACTGAATGTTTTTTTTAATGAATATGTAAATATAGCTAGCTGGACGCTATCCTCACAATAACGAAATAAACACAGCAAAAACTGAAAGCGGGGTGAATGCAACAGTTAAGAACGCTTCTGATCGCAGCGACGTGGTGTTCGTGTTTACGCAAGTTATTCCAGTGAAGTCCAGTCACATCACATTTATTTATATAGTACTTTATGCAGTAAATAGCCTTAAATCAAGCAGCTTAACAGTGTTAAACAAGAAAAAATAAGAGTCAGTGTTGCTTTCTGTTAGAATTATAACTTGATTTTCTGTTAAAAAAGCTATTAAAATCTTTTTTTTTATTGTTGGGAAAAAATATTCCATTAAAATGACAGTTTGGTTTGCACAGATCAAAGCTTGATCTACCTCAGGACTTTGATTATCATAACCCTGTTAGGTTTTTTAAGAGAGATTGAATAAAATAGTTTATCCCAAAATAAAGTCTTATCACTTACCTTTATTTTTTTTCTTACCCATATGACTTACAAAAGGAGATGCAGAATGATGTGTCATTCAGTTACTTTTTTATATAGCTAAATAGTGAATTGTACAATAATTTTACTTGCATATGATTTTCAAAAGCTGAAGTGATTGTGTTTATTTATTTGTTACAATATGTATAACTCAGTATTTTTGACTAATTGCAAAAGATGAAAGTCTACTGATTAATCATTGAAATAATCGACGATTAGTCGATTAATCTAGCGATTATTAGACCGATTAATCGGTTAGCAAAATAATCGTTTGTTGCAACCCTAGATTTAATTAAAAAAAAAACTTAATTTGTATTCTGAAGATGAACAAAGGTCTTACAGGCTTGGAACGACATGAGTGTGAGTAATTAATGACAGAATTTTCACTTTTGGATGAACTGTCCCGTTAACACTGATTTGTTTTTGTGTCTGTCCAATTTGGTAACATTTCTTTCTACACGACAGATAATCACAATACTTAAAGAACAGCTAAACTGTGTTGAGTAATTGCATCATCTCCTTCAAAAACTCTTTGACAGCAGACTTGCGTCAGAGCTTTCTTACGCATACATGCTCAGACAGCTATTCCTACATCTTACGGACTACAATTCAATCAAATCACCTCTAAACTCTAAAAAATCTCTATTGTACTTACAGAAAACTATGAATTTATCAGTGGTTTAGTTGTGAAAAATAATGAATCCCTGACCTTGATGATTACTTTAGTAAAATGTTGGCCTCATTTGGATTGAGGAGTATAGAGTGTAACAAGGAGTCCTAAGTGTTTTTGTACTTGTTTGAACAGACCCTCATCTCTTTGTGGTTAGTCATGGCCTAGAGCAGGTGAAGAGCAGCTGTGCTTCTGCGGGCCGAAATTGACCTACAAGTGCCTGACAGCACTAAGACACAACGATTTATCATCAGATTTATCACCATCCTAATCATTATTGCATTTACATGATATAAAATGAGCTGTATAGCCTAGAGTAAGGCAGGACCTGCTTCTCAGGTTCGGCATTTGTGCCCATGATAAATCTCAAGCACTAACGTCAGGCTAATGGTATTATACTGCTGTAATGGGCTTAGAAAAATAAAGTGATAATCAGCCTTGTCTGTTTATGGAACCACATGTTTGTGAAGGGCTTCCTAATGGTTTTTCCTATGGAATAGTCTTAACTCTCATTGATAGGCCAGATTTGTGGGAGCATCATGTGGCAGCACTTCCAGGAAACCCAAGATTTGTTTAGCTTAAAGTTTTGAGTGATTCTTGCCCATTTGGTAACAGAACGTCTCGTAACAATTAGAATCAACCGATTCATCATGTGCTTCTGCAAATTGGTCACTGGCGAGTGCCTCCATCTCATACCAGAGTGGGTCTGCTGTGCTATTTTGGGTTTTACCAACAAACAAGAGGGACTTGCTTTGCTGCATAGTTCTTAGTCAGCCTCCCCGCTGTAGTCATTATGGTTCATTACATGGCCTCAGGTCAGTGGGAGGATTCTGTGCCGGTCACCCTGACTCTCGCCCCACTGTCTATCGGTCTCTCTCGTCTTTTGGCAAGCTGTGCTACAGGCATGCATTGTCTGGAACATCTAATATGTCCTCTGAGAGCGTTCATTTTGAGCTGCTTTTGTTACGGAGCCGTTTTAAAATAAGGTTTGGCAGCATGTACTCGAGTATGTGGAAGTGACAGCAGTGATGGTTTATTAAAAGGCAATATTTGCATTAGTGATA
>JAHKKF010516669.1:0-10669 GCA_019740295.1 Labeo calbasu | reverse complement strand
CTCAAATGAGCTGCTCCACATTTATTTTACAGCTCTATATAGTTTTACTGGATGTGACTCATTTAGGGTTTTGTTTATGTTAGAAGAAACACCTGAGACAAAATTGATACACACAGGAAAATGAAGTGAGATCAAATGGAGACTTTTGGAGACCTGCTTCCCAGATGTTTCTCTTGAGAAAGACACATCTGTCTCCTTTAGAGTTTCAGAAGAAATCTCAAAAATGTCTCAGACTGTGCTCAAATGAGTCTGTGATCAGAGAAATCTCAAAATGAACTCATGATTTTTTTTTTCATCAAACTGAGATCAAAGGATCAATTTTAATTGAATATACTCTTCATTTAATCTTTTTTCTCCTCAGGAATTTTATGAGATACGTTTGAGACAAAGTTGACATCTACAGGTAAATGAAGTGAGATCAAATGAAGACTTTTGGAGACCTGCTTCTCAAAGGCATCTCCTGAGAAAAAGACTCTTTAGAGTTTTGGAAAAGATCTCAGCAATGTCTCAAACTGTGCTCGAATCTGTCTGCAGTCAAAATTCAGAGATTTCAAAATAAAGTCATTAAACCATTATCCTTAAAATTGAGATCAAATGATCAATTCTAATTTTATAAACCGTTTATTTACTCTTCTAAATTCTCCTCAGGAATTTTATGAAAAACATCTGAGACAAAGTTGATGCACTGAGCTCGCTAAAGTCTTGTGAGATGTATAAGAGAAACTGCTGAGCAATTGCACTTTTCTGATGCGTTTATATTTGCGTCGTCAGTGCTTACGTGAAATTGTTTGTTTTAAACTCTCTGACCTGGAACTCTTCTGCACTGACGACCAGCACGACATCTAGTTTTCTGTTTATCTTGTTTTTATCAAACGCACAAAATATTTACTCAGTAACAGTTAAAATGATTGATTTGGTATTACGCTTCGCAAAGTGGCGTATCCTTGTGGAATTATTAACAAATACACGTCCGCACGCTTGACAAAACATCTCTGCCTCGTCTCGGTTTACACAATCCCTCGGGCGAGTATCGCTGAGAGAACTGTGAACCCCTGCTGGACAAACAAATAAATTTGTCCCATGTGGCGTCCGACCAGATCACGTTTCTCCACTGCTGTTTGTGATCCACGCTGGAGTAATTAGCCTCGTCCAAAGAAAAAACAGCTGAAAGAAAGTTAAAAATAAAGTCTAAGCAACTTAGCGGGCAAGCTCAATCAAAGCCGTCCCGTAAAGAGAAAGTCAGCAGAGGTTGTGGGATTGTCTCAGTCTCACATGAGGGACGTTTAGTGTTGGGTGGACACTAATGATTAACCCAAACCTCTGGACGCAAGCCAACCGCATTCATGCTGATTTTACCCCCCGGCGTCAGGAAAATCACCGTCACACGCCTTTGTTCCCGAGTCTGAGAGAACACTGACGCTCTGTTCGTCCGGGAACGAGTTTCTTTATATTGTTGGTTTTTCTTTTTCAGCAAAAAAAGCACATTAGCTGCCAGCTACAGGTTCGTGACAATCACTGCAGTGCAGAAAACACAAAAACAGTTTTGTTATGATTATGCTATTGTTCATTTGATTGCAGTTTTGGCAGGTTTGGCAATGCATTTTTGATTGTAATTATAAATTTACATTTTACATTCATGCATTTAGGTGAAAATGTACACTACCAGTCAAAAGATTTTTTGTGTTTTTTTTTGAAGAAAAAATCTCTTCTGCTTACCAAGCATGCATTTATTTGATTCAAAGTACAGCAAAAACTGTAAAATTCCGAAATATTTTTACTATTTAAAATAATTGCTTTCTATTTGAACATACTTTAAAATTCAATTTATTCCTGTGATTTTAAAGCTGAATTTTAGAATCATTACTCAAGTCACATGATCCTTCACAAATCAATCTAATATGCTGATTTGCTACTCAAGTAGATATTTTCAGGTTTCTTTGATGAATAGAAAGTTATTTAGAAAGTTATGTAACATCACAAATGTCTTTATAATCACTTTTGATCAATTTAAAGCATTCTTTCTAAATAAATGAATTAATTTCTATATTAAGACAGCAAATCAGCATATTAGAATGATTTCTGAATGTGACACTGAAGACTGTTCAGAGTAATGATGCTGAAAATTCAGCTTTGACCACAGGAATAAATTACACTTTAAAATATATTAAAATAGAAAACAGTTATTTTAAATAGTACAAATATTTCAAAATTTTACTCTTTTTGCTGTGCTTTGGTTCAAACAAATGCAGGCTTGGTGAGCAGAAGAGACGTCTTTAAAAACATTAAAAATGTTACGATTCAAAAAATGCTGAATGGTAGTGTACAGGCACCATAGATTGTTATTGACAGCTTTTGGCAGGTTTCACTGACAAGCACAAACTACTTTCAATGCATTTCTAACATCCATGTGATGTGTTTATAATCCAGGTGAGATCTGAGAACTCGCTTTCTCTAAACAACTATTGTTTAAAATGAGAAAAAACTCACTGAAAGTATAAAAAAAAAATTGTCCTGATAATAAAAGCACTTTCAAACTCAATTTTTTTCTCTTTATTTTACCTTTTTGTTTGCACTATTTTTAATTGTCATTATTTATTAATTTACATTTTACCTTCATGTACTTAAGTGAAAAGTTGTAACTGAAACATTTGCCGTTCATTGACAGACTTTTTTTTACTTTAAGTTCTTAGATTGATATTGGTAGATAATAATGTACAATACCAGTCAAAAGTTTTTGAACAGTAAGAATTTTAATGTTTTTTGAAGAAATCTCTTCTGCTCACCAAGCCTGCATTTATTTGATGTGCAGCAAAAACAGTAACATTTTGAAATATTTTTACTATTTAAAATAATTGTTTTCTATTTTAATATATTTTAAAATGCAATTTATTCCTGTGATTTCAAAACTGAATTTCCAGCATCAATACTCAAGTCACATGATCCTTTAGAAATCATTCTAATATTTATTAATTTACATTTTACATTCATGCACTTAAACAAAAAGTTGTAACCAAAACGTTAGCCGTTCATTGAGAGACATTTTTTTAAACTTTAAATTCTTAAATTGATATTGGCAGACAATAGTTCATTATTATCTAATTCATTTGATTGTTTGACATATTTTGGCAGGTTTCACTGATCATACTTTCACAGCATTTCTAACATCAATTTATGAAGCATAATGAGTTTATAATCTAACTTAAAGCTTTCTCTGTTTAAAATGAGAATAAAACCCACTGAAAGTATTTAAAAAATTTAATTTTGTTCTGATAATAAAAAGCTCTCACACTAGAGTCAGTATTAGAGTCAGAGTATTTTGCCTTTTTTGCACTTTATTGAATTGTTATTATTTATTAATTTGCACTACCAGTCAAAAGTTTTTTGTTTTTTTATTATTTATTTATTTATTAAGCCTTCTTCTCAGCAAGCCTGCACATATTTTATCCAAAATATAGCAAAAGCAGTAATATTGTGAAATATTTTTACTATTTAAAATAACTGCCTTCTATTTTAATATATTTTAAAATGTAATTTATTACTGTGATCGAAGATACATTTCAGCATCATTACTCCAGTCTACAGTGTCACATGATCCTTCAGAAATTCTTCTAATATGCTGATTTGCTGTTCAACAAACATTTATTATTATTATCATTTAAAACAGTTAAGTACATTTTTTCAGGATTCTTTGGTGAATAGAAAGATCCACAGATCAGCATTTATCTGAAAAAAAAAAAGCTTTTGTAGCATTATACACTATTCAAAAGCCTGGAGTCAGTATACTTTTTCAGATAAATGCTGTTCTTCTGAACTTTCTATTCGTCAAAGAAACCTGAAAAAATTCTACCCAACTGTTTTCAACATAATAATAATAATAAATGTTTTTTAAGCAGCAAATAAGAATATTAGAATGATTTCTGAAGGATCATGTGACTGGAGTAATGATGCTAAAAATTCAGTTTTGAAATCACAGGAATAAATTACATTTTAAAATATATTCAAATAGAAAACAGTTATTTTAAATAGTAAAAATATTTTACATTTCTACAGTTTTTGCTGCACTTTGGATCAGATAAAAGCAGGCTTGGTGAGCAGAAGAAAACATTAAAAATCGTATTGTTCAAAAACTTTTGACTGGTAGTGTACATTTAAGTATTTAGTTGAAAATTTAAACTATTAAAACTATACACATTTTTATTTTCTGAAAAAAATGACCGATCGTTTCGCTAGACAAAACCCTTCTTCCTCGGCTGGGATCATTTAGAGCCTTTGAAGCTGCATTTAAACTACTTTTTGTAAGTTCAAAATCGGGGAATCAATAAAGTCCATTATATGGAGAAAAATGCTGAAATGTTTTCCTCAAAAACCATCATTTCTTTTACGACTGAAGACAGAAAGACATGAACATCTTGGATGACGAGGGGGTGAGTAAATTATTTGTGAATTGTTGTTCTGGAAGTGCACTTCTCCTTTAATAACAATGCTGGCTTTAATAACAAATTGCCTGTGATTTTCCTTACATATGCAGTTACAAATCAAAAAATGGCAATCTAAATTAAAATGTCATTGCTTTTGACATCTGTGCTTCAGTTTATGAACTGTCAGTCAGTACGCAGAGAAGTGAACCGCAATTGACATATAATTTACATGTTATATTATACTGCATTCTTCTCATCTCCTACAGTGTCTTGTGTTTGGACCAAAAAGCTGAAGCAGGCATGAGAACTTCATTAGTTATTTGCCTTTTAACTTCCCTACGATGCCATGACAGTAAAGTGGTCTGATTGCCCGAAGAAATACTCATGTTTATCATCCCCTAAAGCTTCTGAACCCATCAGACGTCACAAACTAGAGCCCCAGTCTTTGTTCCACAGGTCACTAAATGGATTGCAGTCAACGAGAGCTAATCTCGGCCATCTGACTCGTCCGGGCCTCGAGGGAAGATGCCAGCGCTCCGGAGGACAGATAATATGAGTTATTGTCTGAACCAGCGACGGCATGGACGAGCTTATCGTGGGTCTGTTAATCCCGTCAGAGCCTGAGAATTATGACAGGTCAGCGGTTGCCAAAACAATAGTCTTACGTCTGGCTTTCCTACGAATATTTACAGCGAGTCTTATCTCGTGTTTTGGATAAGCGTTTGCAGCGCTTGCTACTCCAGCTCTCCTCTCACAACAAGACTTTAATGTTTTCAAGAGTAAAATATGACAACTCAGTTAGGAATAAATGTGTGCTTTGGCTTTGGTGCGTTAAACAAAAATCTTCATGGGATGTGTAAAGTGCATTAAGCTTAAAACAAAGGTTTCAGACAGAAAAATGAGCAGGAGATGCTTATTTTGTCTTGAGAAAGCCAACTTACTGAAAGGCTATTTAAAATTTTTCTTCTTCTTCTGAGACTAAATTATCAACTCTAACTCCTCCTAGAGATTTAACTCTACAAGTTAGTAGTAATTTGCTAATCATGCTAACATGCTAGTAACATGCTCGTCATGATAGAATCATTCTAGCAACATGCTAGTAACTCATTAATTATGCTAGAAACATGCTAGTAACATGCTAATCATGCTATCAACATGCTAGCAAAATGTTAGCAACATGCTGGTCATGATAATCATTCTAACAACATGCTAGTAACTCGTTAATTATGCTAGAAACATGCTAGTAACTTGCTAATCATGCTAACGACAAGCTAGTAACATGCTAAGCACGCTAGAATCATGCAAGCAACATGCTAAAAACATGATAATCATGATAGAATCATACTAGCAACATGGTAGTAACTTGCTATTTATGTTAGAAACATGTTAATCATGCTAGTAACATGTTAAATTATCATAGACTAAATTATCAACTCTAACTCCTAGAGATTTAACTCTACAAATTAGCAGCAACTTGCTGATCTTGATAACAACATGCTAGTAACCTGTTAATCATGCTAGAATCATGCTAGCAACATGCTAGTAACATGGTAATCATAATAGAATCATGCTATCAACATGTTAGTAACTTGCTAATTATGCTAATCATGCTAGCAACATGATAATAACTTGCTAATCATGCTAACAACATGCAAATCATTCTAGAATCATGCTAGAAACATGCTATTAACATGCTAGTAACATGCTAATCATGTTAGAATCATGCTAGTAATATGCTAATAACTTGTTAATCATGCCAACATGTTAATCATGCTAGAAACATGCTAATAATGTTAACAACATGGTAACAACTTTCTAATTATGCTAACAACATGTTAGTAACATGCTAATCATGCTAGAATCATGCTAATAACTTGCTAATCCGGCTACCAACACATTGACAACATGCTGATCATGCTAGAAACATGTTAAGAACATGGTAATCATGCTAGTAACATGCTAGCAGCATGCTAATTATGATAGCAACATTAGTAAGATGTGAAACATGTTACCAACATGATAGCAACATGGTAGTAACTTGCTGATCATTACAGCAACATGCTAGTTACATGTTAACCATGCTAGTAACGTGCTAGTAACTTGCTAATGATGCTAACAACATACTAGAATCATGCAAGCAACATGCTATCAACATGCTAATCATGATAGAATCATNGATAGCAACATTAGTAAGATGTGAAACATGTTACTAACATGATAGCAACATGGTAGTAACTTGCTGATCATTACAGCAACATGCTAGTTACATGTTAATCATGCTAGTAACGTGCTAGTAACTTGCTAATGATGCTAACAACATACTAGAATCATGCAAGCAACATGCTATCAACATGCTAATCATGATAGAATCATGTTAACAACCTGCTAGTAACTTGCCAATTATGCTAGAAACATGCTAATAACTTATTATTCATCCTAACCACATGCTAATCATCCTAGAAACATACTAGCAACATGCTAATCATGTTAACAACATGCTAGCAACTTGCTAATTATGCTAACAACGTGGTAGTAACATGTTAATCATCTTAGAATCATGCTAGCAACATGCTAACCATGCTAATAACTTACTAATCAAGCTAGCAACACATTGACAACATGCTGATCATGCTAGAAACGTTAACATGGTAATCATGCTAGTAACATGCTAGCAGTATGCTAATTATGATAGCAACACGTTAGTAAGATGTGAATCATGTACTAGTATGATTCTACTATGACAAACTACTTCAAACTGAAAACCTTCAAACTTCTAGCTTTCAACACTTTTTCTAGCTTCCTGTTTTAGCTTTGTCAAACCAACTTTACAGTTTGTCTTGACGAACTTTCTTATCTAGTTCAGACTGTAACCGTAGCCAAAATAACAACACAGACAATCAACATTTGTCTATTTACCGCTGTAAAACCAGAAACATCCTGCAACATTCAACACTTCTTGATTTAGATAGAATAGCTTCACTGATTATGCTATAAAGTGACAATGCAAGTGCAGAGAACGCAGATTTAAAAGAAAAGCTCTGATTGGAGGATTGGAATTAAATCTGGCAACCACAAAGGTAAACGCTTGTGTAACTCGTAACTAATGCAAGATAATGCAGATGCCAAATTAAAATGAAACGTTTCAGCTCTATAGGGTTCGATAAAAATCCTTTAACTGTATAAATAAAGGTCATCTGGAGTTGAACCCTACAGGTCAGGTGTGGTTTCTTGTGTGTTTCTCAGTAAGTCTTTACACTGAATCAAGTCTCCGCAGCCTTTCAGACCTTGATCTAAACCCTGATGAGAAGTTCGGGTGAAAAACCACCAGCGTTTCGCAGCAGACGACCTCAGCGGCAGCGTGCGGAGAGGCCATGGGTTCAATTTGACCACATCTGCTGTTCTGAGGCCTAACATGAAAGAGCTTCTTCCACTTGATCACTACATCAGCTTCACACCTACATAGTGAGCTTTATTTCACAGGGTGTGAATAGAAAGACTACAGACATATTTTTATTTTATTGTTTCCAAACAGGTACTGACCTATTAGGCTGCTCAATCAAACAGGTGAATGTTTTGAGGCGTTTAATCCTGCATATAAATCATGTTTTGATTCTTATTTTGATTGGATTACAGTGCGACTAAAGCAATGACATCATGAGTGTAAAAACACCAAATAAACCAGAGAAGCGTCCAATAGCGAGTCGAGAGCCCGTCGACCTGTCAATCACACGATCACCATGGCAACTATCACTGCCTATGAAAAGGTCTGCTGTGTAAATGTGTCAAAATCAGCCTGAGGAGCTCAAGATGAACTCTTCAACTCTCATCGGCTCTGGTTACAGATTCATTATAGACCTGCTCAAATTACCACTCGAATAAAAGATCTCATTGTGATGTGAGTTGTGTTAGTTATCGCCCGCTGCACCGTACACGCCTTCTGATGTTAAACATGAGCTTGCAGGAAAGGTTTTTGACATCTTCATCACTGTTTTATCTGCTGCGGACTAAAAGCAAGCAGGTGTTTCAAAACAAGAACGTCACGCTGGTTGAATGTACATTGTTTAGGAGTTTTTATTAAGTTGTGGCAATGCATCACCAAAATTCATTTTATTTATTATTTTTAAAATTTGAATAAACATTTAGTAGGTTTCAGGTTGTGGCAGTGCACTACAACATATTTGATCTTAATCATTTTTATTTATTATTTCTATATAATATTTAGTAGTTTAGTTTTCAAGTTGTGACAGTGCACTACAACATTTAATCTTAATTATTTTGAATTTATTATTTTATATAATATGTAGTAGTTTTCAGTTTGTGGCAGCACACTACAACATATTTGATCTTAATTATTTTGATGTATTTTTTATATTTTTAATAAATATTTAGTCTTTTCAGGTTGTGGCAGTTCAGCATATTTATTTATTTTATTTATTTTTTTTATAAATATTTAGTCATTTTAAGGTTGGTGCAGTACATTACAACATATTTGATCTGAATTATTTTTTATTATTTGTATATTTTTAATAAATATTTAGTCTTTTCAGGTTGTGGCAGTTCACTACAACATATCTGACATTAATTGTTTCATTAATGTTTTTTTTAAATAAATATTTTGTATTTTCAGGTTGTGGCAGTTCACTACAACATATTTGATCTGAATTAATTTTATTAATTATTTTTATGTTTTTAATAAAAAATTATTAATTTTGAGGTTGTAGCAGTTCACTTTTCAGTTTATTTATTGTTTTTATATATTGAATAAATAATTCAATTTGAAACCATTTTCACTCAGAAATTGCTAGTAAATTTCACGAATAATGCGACACATTGGACCGGAAATTTTTTAAGTAGAAAAACTGAAATTGTATTTTCTTGTAATTTTATTTACTAATAAATAATATTTATTTTGATCTACCTTATTTTGTTTATATTATTTATTAATGGGCATTATTATTAATATTATTTGTAATATCTATAGATATTTCACTATTTTAATGCAAAGTTTAAGGAAATCCACTGCTGTGAAGGCATGTTTTTGTAAAAGTTCAACACATGCATGACGTTTCCAAAGTCAATGAGTAATCATGTGAAATAATCCCGATCTCAGTATCGACCACAATAACCATAATTATGATTTCTGCCATAATGGAGCAGCTCTAGTTTATTTTACGTGCTCATGAAGCGACTCGAACCTGATCTGCAGATGAGAAGTGGCTCATATCGCAGTAATCGCACACGCACGCTGGCGTCCAGGTGGAGGTGCGGCGGTTGCCAGCGGTTGTGTTGCGCCACAGCTGTCAGGACCTGCAGGAGGTGGAGACGAACGGCTCCACAATCTTGTTTATGGCCATCAGGGCTTGGCTGCAGCCGCTCAGGCGATTGTTTGAGGAGCTTTGGACGACGGCCAAGCGAGAGCTAGGAGGGAGAGACGGGGGAGGACAGGAAAGAAAACAAAAAGTTTCATTTGTTAACTAGCTGGGAAACAGGCTTGACTGTCAAAAGCAATAGATTATTAGCTAAATTAAATGTTTGAAATGAATGATCCTGAAACTTACTGATGCATTTAACACATTTCTGCTGCTGTTTTTTTAACACACACACTCTTGTTCTCCACACTTTAGTTATTCGTGTTCTATTTTAACTGTGGAGGTACTGTAGAATACACAAAAAGTGGTGTAGTTTTTAATCAGAAATTTCTAGTAAATAATAATTACAAAGAAACTGCAAGCAATCCATTCAATTAAATGTAAAATTTTGTCGAAAAACTAAAATCTTGTAAAACATACTCTATTTACATGTTACAGTAATGCGGATCCTGTGGACTGTGTTCTTCCCCTCATTCTCTTTGTCTTATCAGTGTTGTACTGCTCACTGAATCTCACAAACACACACACACACACACACAGGCTGAAGTGGACCGGCTCTGGCCTGCGGGCGCGTCTGCTTCATCTGTCCAATCGTGAGACACGCGCCAGCAGAACTCGCTCTAATTACTGCTGGAGAGATTCGTTTGACTGCAGCTCCTGCCAACGCTGAGAAACTCCAGCATCCACATGTGTCTGCAGCTCCGACAAACACAACATCTGATCGGGTCTGAGAGCAGCGCTGTGAAATCTATGGAAGCCCGTTTGTGCCACAGGATAAAATATTTAAAAGGGGACTGCAAGTTCATATCTCACAATTCGGACTTTTATTCTTGCAATTGCAAGCTGATATCTCACAATTCTGAGAAAACAATAATTGTAAGA